>JAOEHY010004435.1:0-23654 GCA_025447955.1 Psilopsiagon aurifrons | reverse complement strand
CTTCACCTGACTGCCATGATTTTTCAAATATGATGGACAGTGGCTTGGCAACTTCATTTGCAGCTCCTTCAGGACCCGCAGATGTATTTCATTAGGTCCTATGGACTTCTGTACGTTCAGATTAAGATAGTCACGAACCAGATCCCCTCTTACAGTGGGCCTAGAGTCTTCATTCTCACAGTCCCTGCGTCTGCCTTCCAAGACTTGGGTGGTGTGGTCAGAGCATTTGCCAGTGAAGACTGGGGCAAAGAAGTCATTAAGAACCTCAGCCTTCTCCAAATCCGGGTTAGCCAGTTCTCCCGATAGCTTCTGGAGAGGGCCCATGTTGTCCCTAGTCTGTCTTTTATTTGCGAAGTACCTATAGAGTCCCTTCCTATTATCTTTAACATCCCTAGCCAAGTTTAATTCTAAGTGGGCCTTAGCTTTCCTAACTTTGTCCCTAGCTTCCCAGACAGCATCCCTGTATTCTTCCCAGGCTGCCTGTCCTTGCTTCCACCTTTATTCAGTTCCTCATTTCTGTTCTTCACAGGCTTGTTGCAACTCTGAACTAATTATTATATATTGTTTGATGTCCTGGAGCAAATGGATATATAAAGCTACAGATACACAGATAAATAAATAACAGTATTTCAGGCCTGATGAACTCTGGTTTCAAGCTGTAGCCACAAAACTGAATTGCCAAAGTGAGAAGCAGAAATGAAGCTCTGTGAGAACCTGCAATGAGGAAAGAATCTCCCTAAACATTATCTTTTATTCCTTCCTACTAGTGAAGTGCTCTGCTATTTTACTTCCTGAGTTTGAAATATTATTTTGTTTGATTCCAGTTATTTTTGGAAAGCATTTATGTAGTTTTATTGCAATAATGATCTGATTATGCGAGAAGAAAAGTTTCTCCCCAAAATAATAATTCCCAGGATGGACTGGGTGACAATTTCTGTGTGGGCTAAAAAATAATTAATATTTTCCAAGATTTATTGTTCCATGAATTGCTGCTATTCTAGTGCAGGGCTTGTCTTTGGGATTGTTGTTTGTATTTTTCATCTGTGCTGCAGTGCAGTCACAATAAGCTGCAATATTTTCAGTTTTTAAGTCAGCTAATTTGTCTGCAGGCTCTGTGACTGTCACATTTTCAGTGTTTGAATATGAATTTTTGCTACCCTAGTACATTGGGTGATATGGTTTAGTGGGAGGTGTCCCTGCCCATGGCAGGGGGGTTGGAACTAGATGATCTTAAGGTCCTTTCCAACCCTAACTATTCTATGATTCTATGATTGGCTCACTGAATTCAAGAACAGCAACAACAACAAAGAAAGATTTGAGCTGATTTTGAATGAATTATGACAGATTTGTAATTACTTTCTGTGATTCCAAAAGTAAAGACAGAACCTGCTTTTGGAGGGTAAATGATTTGTTGAAAACTATTTGCTCAGCTCTAATTAGGATAAATATTTTTATTCATGGAAATGAAGAGGATGTACAGTCTTAGTTGTTTATTAATTCAAGTGTGTAGCATTTTTGTTTGTGAATAATTCTGACACAAATAATACTCAAATTCAATTTTTGTGCAGTTAGTTACTATGGATACTTGGTTTGCAAAATGTGTGGCTTTATGGCTAAATTTCTGCCAAAGACTGTTTTGTTAAATAACAAGTCTTTTTTTAGGCAAACACATGAAGTGGCATGAGAGTACATTCATAGTCATGCACACAGATCTGGCAGAGTGAAGTCTGTAAATATCAGTGAGATTTATTTTGCAATCATCTCTTTATATGTCTTGGAACAGATTTGTTGGATGTGTATAGATAGGGCCATTTAAATAATGGCTTTTATGTAGAAGTTCAGTCACTTTTTTCTTTTTGACAAAAACAGCGCTGCTTCAGTCTCTCCACATGCCAGTACTAGTGCATCTCTCCTAAAGCCTGGTCAGCTTACTTGCCCTTTACTGTTGTTGCCCAGCCTCATGGAAGTATTGTCATACAAACAGATCATTATTTAGTTATCAAGGCTGAGCATGCTTCACTTGGTTTCCTGCTTTAACATGTTTCCTCTGGTAAAACACTTCTGCATTCATTTCATTAAATATTGTCAAATGTTACTCAATGACACATTTGTCAATAAGCAATGTCCGAAAAAGCCACCCCACACAATTGTTACTGTTACGTTCCCATTTCATGCACATGTTTTGGGGTTGTCTGTGACTCTTCTGCTTTGGGAATCCTCCCCGTGGCCAGATTCTACATGAAAATCTTTTAATAAAAGATAAGTTTAAAATTAAAATTACCCTTTTTTACAGTAGTTACATTTCAGAGACTTTAGACAAAATAAGACACAGCTGGTTATAATTAGAATAGCAATACTTAAGTAGATGAATGAACCATTGGGTTGCAGGGTGGCTCACAAGAGCAGGTAAGGCATGGCAGCAGTAACCTGTGAGCTACCCTTTTGAGGTAATTGAGAAAGCTCAGCTGATAACCAAATTTCTCTGTTTGCACTTGCATAAGCAGGGCCTCTTTCTCACACAAGAGCAAAGCACGAGGATTTCTCCATCTTTGAATGTCTGACTAGTGTGTGCAAAGTTAGGTGACAAACTCTCTACTTGTAAAGCAGCATCAGACAACCATTCAGTCAAGGTATCAAGGAAGTATTCATTCTTTCAATCATTCTTACAATAGGACAGTTGAAGTGCAATCTCTAGGTGCTGACTGGGTGAGAAGGGATCGGTGGATGGACCCCAGTATTTATGCAGACACCTTTGCCAGGTAAGGTGTATGATTTATGTAGCCACAGTTGTCCCACAGATAAAGGTTTCCTTAGGTAATAAGAGGCAGTTTTTGTGAATTGGTGAGAATGGCTTAGAGTCAGGGACCTTGGGATCTACAGGCAAGTGGAGTTTCAGCTTCAAGGGGCTGAATTCTGCCCTGCATTTGCATGAAGATGCAAAAGCTGCTGCGCCGGCATCTTTGAGAGTACATTGCCAGGCACTTATGAGCACATTCCCTGTCGAAGCTGGATTGCTGCTTAGAACTTCTGAGTGAATTAAGATGTGTAACATCCCTAATTTTTAAAACAAGACTTTACTTTTATTCCAGTGGAACCTGCATGCTGTAACACCTTTGAGTAACAGGTGGTGGAAATTAAACGCTGTTGACCTTGACTGGTATTTTGCCAGGTCCTCTCCTCCATAGTCTTTCCGCAATCATGCTGTTAATAAATGCTCATGAAGAAGTTGTCTGTTTGAGCTTGTGTTATCTCCTGTAATTTTATCTCCTGTAAAATTATCTCCTGTAATTTTGGCTTCTATTTTTTTTCTCTTCACTTAATTCAGTTTTTTATAGTTTTTGTTACTTTTCCTTCTTCTTCTTCCTATCTTTATTAAACATCATGGATGTGTAACTGGATGGTTGTCAGTGTAGTTTGGAGGAACAGATTTAGAATCTTATATTTCGTCCAAGGGGATAATTTTCACATATCAGTTTTTAACACAAACTGAACAATTGATTTAAATGATCTATCAAGACTGTTGGATGCATTGCTATCGCAGCAAGTATAAAATGTCAAAAAGTAATAGTAATGATGTTTAAGAAAAGTAGGCACTTCATTCACAGTTAGGAAGAGCCTTGCCAATGAAAAGGGGTACCTGTTTCAGCTTCACTTAGGAAATTATGTAACCTACTGTCTATGGGAAAACACTTGAACTCAGTCCAGAATGACTGGTCACACAGAACAGATCATTCTTTGAGTTAAACTTTCAATATGTTGTACATTTTCATTAGGATGAGCTCAGTATTAGGGGAAAAAAAAAAAAAGATGTGGAAATATTTGGTATTTGGTATCCTGATATTTTAATTTATTTATAGATGACCTAAAGATTACAATTTTATCATTAACGCACTGATTTAAATTTGAGATGAATGGCCAAGAGTAACACAGCATGTAAAATACTTTAAAAATACATTTTAATTGTAACTTAAACAGTTATTAATGGAATAAATCACTCTTTTCTGTCATAACATATAAAAAAGAGAACTGTTTCCACATTTGTTTGTGAAAAAAGGCATGAGTTTACTTTGTTGTCATATGGCTCTCTTAACAACAGCTAACAATGAAACCTTACCTAGTCTGATACTGCAATTTTTGTTTTAAATTCTTATTGTACGATGAATGGATCCTCAGGGTGAAATGTCTAGGGTTTAGGAGTTTATAGTTTTACCTCATTCTATTCATGAAAATACTTCAATTTAAGGGTAAAGTTTTCATAGGCAGTTGGGAGACAAGTCCCAGAGGAAAGAAAAATGCGCTCTTAAATAATCATGGCCAGAATATTGGATTTTAAAGGTCTTAGTTCATCAAGGAAGAATGCATTTTAGCATGTACATTTTTGGCATTATGCTTGGGTAAAACCAGTATGAACATAAGGAGAAGAGTCAGTGTCAAAATGCAAACTGTGAGGAGAAATGCAACAGTATGTTTGAAAACCTTGTGCCTTGCGATTCGTATTTCTGATCCAGTTTCACTCTTTCTTTGTTTCTGTGATGTTTTTGAGATTCCTTCAAGGTATAAATACAGAGTTTTTATTTGTGGTGAAGGTGAGGAATTTGCTAAGATCCGCTTGCATTGTTGTGACCAAAAATTAGTATGTTCTTTCCTATCATGCTGGGTTTTGTCAGGTGTAATAGATATGCCAGCTGCTCTTTGTAACTTGCTGAAGTCACTGTTTATCTAACTGGTTTGCTTGTCTTGGGTAAATGTAAAGATGTGGTTTGCACAAAGCAAAAAAAAAAAAAACAAAAAAAAAAAACCCAACCAAAACCAAAAGCTCAAGGCAAGGAGTACGAAAACTGTAAAGACTGGTTGAGAGTGAATCTGCATATCTGAAGAAAATAACATGAACAAGGGGAGAGTGTTGTGAATCAAAGGGGTATTTTGTAAATCTGTAGCTACCTTGGTAAAGCCATTACAGCCGTCTCAGCTATCTTTCTTACCTGAAATATGTAACACAGCACCATGGTAATTTTCTCTGACGGTAGTTAATGTTGGGACCTTGAAACGTAGGGATTGTGTCTGTTCTTAAGTTTTCTGAAATCTTGAATCTGGGTTATGAAAACAACTGAATTGGCTTAAAACTTCTGAGATGAAGAAAAGTATATTGGTAGACATCACCTTTCCAGGGTATACTAGTGATATTTATCTTTCTGGTCTTGTATCTATGATGAAAGATGATACAGCTTTTCCTATAAAGAAATATTGATAATTGTTGGAAGGCAAAAGTGTCGCTTTCACGTGAAACGATACATGGTTATAGCAGTCACTTTATGAATAGCAGTATATCATTTGAATGCTGGAAAAACACAGACAATTTTTATACTGGCAAAGTTTCAATGCCTTTCAAGCTAGGGGAAAAAAGAGTGAAACAGAACTGCATTTTATTTTTGAAACGTTGATCAGCTCCACAGTTTTGACTGGTCAAGCTACTTTATGCTATCACATCTACTGTGTGGTTTGGTTTGGTTTGGGTTTGTTTAAAACTTCTGTCTTTTTATTTTAGTCTGTAATGGGAAGTTGAGGCTTTTGCGGTGAATAGCTTAGGTTAAGAATTAAGCAACACAAAGTTTGCAGATGTTTAATAGCGAGAATTTTTTCTTCTGAAATCTACAGAATTTTAACCACATGGAGTTAGCTCACCCAATTGCAATGCTCACAGAAATTTTAATTCTAGTTCAACTTGTGAACCTTCTTCCTACCTAATTGTTGTTCTGCATAACTCATCTGATGCCAATGAAGTAACTGTTAATTTACATCAATATAAGTGCAAATTTTGTGCTCTGATTTACAAGCTTAAAAAAGAATTACAAACATAGAAAAAAAATAATAATTCAGTGTGGATTCTAAACAAGAACAAATGAACAGGGACTGGATTTTTTTTTTCCAAGCTTATTTATATGACAGTATATCCTTTATCATTTAATACTTGCTAAAATCATCTCTCTGAGAAGTTGTCATATTCTGTTCCTTTCTCTTACATCTAGTTCATCTCATAGAACTGGGGGAAGTTCTGTTCACAGAAAGGTTCCTTTGCTATTTGAGTTTGTGGAAGGGCAAAGGTGAATGAGCAAGGAGAAAATTCTTTCACTAATGCAAGTATTTCCTGTAGACAGCAATTACATACAGGTCTGTGAACTTTAGTTAGCTACCCACAAGCATTTGAACTGTGAGCTCAGAGCAGTGTTTGTCTAACCTTCCTTTATTTCTGTATTTCCAAGATATCTGATAGAGACTTTTTATTTTTTTTTTTTTATGAGTGAAGGATCAAATAATGCATTGACCATTTTCTCACCAGTTTACAGTCTGTGTACCTTAAGAAAGTTTATTAAGTAGGAAGCACACATTGGAGTTTGGCTTTTTCCTGACTTCTTCTGCAAGTTGTGATTCTAGCTGTGCTAATAAAAGCTACTCTGTACATAGTTATTTTACAATTCTTTTGTCAACTTATTGTCTGATGTCACATTGATGAGGAATTCTTTGTTGTTCTTCATTTATAAGCTTATTTTGGAGTAAATATTTTTTCTTTTCTCTCCTAGTACTTACAAAAATCAAAAAGAAATAAAACCAAAATGTGGAAGGGAAGTTCTTCTTATTTGATGCCAACTAACCAGGCATTTCTGAATGGAGGAGGTTGTAGTACCCAGAGCGTTTTAAAGCAAAATCCCCCACTCTGTCCTACCAATGAGAAACGCAGCTCTGAGATGCTCTGGTTTAGATTCTGGGTGCCACATGCACCCTGTGGATCCAAAGGAGTAGAGCAGGATTGTTTGTTTTGTTTTCTGACTTAGCTCCCTATCATTTCCCAATATGGTCAAATACAGTGCACACTGCTAGCAAATTTTCTTTGGTATTGTCAATGACAGAAGACATTGACTTACTGTGGTTTATCGTCAAATAGGATTGTCCAAGACTGTCAGACTAGCACTGTGGGAATGAGAAAACGAGTGGCATCAGCATGAAAGCTGTGCCTCACAGTAACTAGAAGTGTATGTACTGTGTTGAGACTAAACATGCCTAATGTTGTGGAATTCCAAAAATTACATCATTTCAACTGTTTCCTGATCAGAGCGATATTTGAACTAGCCAAAAAAAAGACATGTAGGGGGAAAAAAAATGCTGGCTGAAAACCCTTGGGCAGTTGATTTTCCAGAGTTATAAGAATGCACACATCTTATAGAATTCCAGAAACTCCTTGAATACTGACTACTTGAATTATACAGGCCTTAAAATTATACAGGCCTTTAGCTTTAATTTGTTCTGTGTATCACATCACATCTTTACCTTAAATGTATAGTGTTCTATTTTGTCTAGAGAAGGAAATGGAGTTTGACTTATATTTTCTGCTATGTCATATCCTGCCATTTTCTGATATGATCATAGTTACCTTTCTGTGCCAGTGCACATGCTCACAGTGCAATCAGATTTTCCTTTCAGTCAGAAGGGGGTCTCCAATGCCTTTAATAGACAGTTACTCTTTTTTCCTCCCAAATACCTCTCATTAAGGCAATCAGCTGTGTGTTTCAGGGTTAAATACATAGTGGGCTTTTTGTTTCATAGTTTTACTGTTTGTCCTGTTAAACTTCAAATTGCCACCTGAACTTAATATATTTGATGAATATCAGCTGGTGCTCTACTCCTTTTCACTGGCCTCAGGCAGTTATAGCCTGTCTCATGCAGAACACCTTCTATGGTACGGTATCATCAGTCATGTATTTTACAATGCTGTTCTTATGCTGTCTGTGGAAGTAAGGCATAAGGGTAAGTTCAAAACCATTTTACAGGCATGTGTTAAGCAAATGGCAAAAAGCTTAAAAGGACTTTATTTTATTTATAAAATTCTACATTGACATTTTGTGGACAGCTCATATAATTTTCAAATTATACTTTTGCATGTGATTTAAATAACCTGCTCTCAGCAGATGTTTGGTCTGCCAGCAATCTAGAAGAGCACAGTGCATGTTTCCTTTTGCCTTACCAATTTCCAATGGTCTTTAATTGGGTGGTTTAGACCACTGATGGTGATGGATTTACAAAAGGGTATGTCTGGCCCACTGATTTTTAAACGTAGTAATGTCATCCAGTTTGTATAATCAGTTGAAAAATAAATTACGTCTAAATAATGTAAGTACTTTTTCATTCTTTTCTTTAATGATTTGCAAAAAAGCACAATACTTATTTCTTTTTATAAACTGTCAAAAGAAAAGTAGTAGTAGTTTATCTATAGGGAAAGGACACAAGAAAAACAGGAGGAACTGGCAGTGATATCAGTATTCTTTTGGGTCTTGAGGTGAAAGCATTTTGAGAACCTGGACTTTTGTCTGGTTAATACAAACCAAAGCAGATTGTAGTTGGCATTGCTTTGCAGTGGTAATGGACACATACAGGTTTATAATGTCATATGCTGGCATGAGTGGTTTCTGTGTATTTTTTTTTTTTCACCAGACTAAGAAAACCAGGGTCTTAATTTCAGTTTTGAAACTCCCCAGTCATCTCTGGTTTAGGCTCTAACTTAAGTGGCAAAGTGAGACTAGAGCTGGTTCAATGCTACATAAGGGGAAAAAGAAAGTGAGAAAAAAATGGCTTTTTTTTTTTTTCTCAAAACAATAACAAAAAAAACCTTTCCACATTTCTAAACTAATCTTCCTTTTTTTCTTTTTTTGTTTTCCTGCCCTTTTCAGAAGAATTTTCAAAATCAAGCCTTTTTTTTAGTTTAAGTTTTTAAGATTTAAAAATATGCCATCACATTTTGGAAGTTACTTTTTTTTTTTTCCCTACTCTTTTTGAAATTTCCTCCTCTATAAACATTCTTAACTTTTGTGCTTTCAGAAATTTCCTAGTGGGAAAAATTTTAAATAAATTGCATGAAAAATATTTCCCCCATATTTCTATCTCCCCCGACCCCCAGTATAAAATATATTGTTGGGCAGTATTTAAAGAGTGAAAAAGGAAAGAGGAAGGAGAGGAAAAAATTCACTAAGCCCAATACACCTGATCCGAAATCTAATGATGAATTTCAAGAGGTAAATATGCTTGAAGTTCTAGCTCAATAAGCACCTCCAGAATGAATAACAGTTATACTTCTCTTGTGAGAATAAAGTCAGCAAACCCTCAAACACTTAGGCTAGGTTTCATCTCACCTAACTTAGGCTGCCTAGCCTAAGGAAATAATCTGAGTAGTGGGAGCTGACAGACAGCATTTTGTTCCACCTGCCTTATTAGCTGAAGTTATAAAAGATTAATTTGTTAATGTTTTGCTTTTGACTATGTAATTTTCATACCAGCAACCATAGCTGAATCTCAGTCTAATTTTCCAATGTTTTTTTTAGTATACTGTTGCAAAACAGATAAACAGCTATCTAACAAAGTAGGCAATACAAATACAGAGTTAGTTAACCACTCCTGAATGCCCATGAAGTTTGATCTCATTTGATAAACAAACAGTATATTTTCAATAGAGTGACATGCAGCGGCTCTTGGCATCAAGTTAATAACTGCCCAATTTCACAGGTGTAGAGTTACCAGTATGAAAATAAGGATGAAAAGAGGGATGTCATGCCTCTACTCCACTCCAATTAATAATGCCAAATGCTGCAAGCATACTGTAATGTCATCCATTAGTGAGTTTGCAGTTCTCTCTCTCCAGTTCTGCTCCAGAAATAATAACATTTGCAGAGCTGGGTAGAAGCTAGAATTTCACCAAAGGGAACATGAGACTTCCTGACTGTTGTCAGAGGAGAAATTTGTGCATAGGTTAGGGCAGGTTGCACAAAATTTTTAATGGGAGCCATGGAAAACTTCAAGTTATTTCATGTTACCCAGAGTACAATATGTTTGCATGTTTCAGGCTTTACCTTTTCAAGTCTCATGTTTACGACTACAGCTTGCATACTTTTAAAAAAAAGTGCCTATAGGAAACATAACATTTGTCGTGGTGATGATGGCTTTGAAATTCTTGGTAATCAAATATATTTACCTGCATAGCTAAATATTTTTATTTGAAAGATAGAAGTATGTTTGGGGTTAAGAGGAGGTAATTTGCCTTGACCTATTTTCATTCCATTCCAATCAAAATTGCACCACTTGACTGACTACTAGAAAGGGGTGCCTGAAGCACACTTAACTTTAAATCATCTATTAATGTCAGGCCAAATTTCTGGTCTGCTACCGTGTAGGTGGTGACAGCCCTTTGCAATGGATACCTGTGTTCTGCACACGTTACAGAAACTTACTTGCTAGGATAGGAAAAAAGGCCTGAAATATTGATAGTTGATGTGAAGAAAGATTTCCAAAGATGTAAGATGAAGATCCAACGATTGGAAACGCATGTCTTTGCTGTAATTATCCCTGAAGTAATAGTAGTCTCTAATTCAGCAAAAACATTGATATTTTGTCACAAGAGATTAGTAGGACAAATTGTTCTTGGAGTAAGATAAAATATTTGTGACTTCAGTCACAGTGTGAAAGAAATATAACCTCTCCAAATTTTGTGATATTGCAGCAAAATTTAACTTCTGAGCAATTGTCACAGTTTAGTACTAGTCACCTTTCCTTAGTCTGAAAATCTAAACATGACAAAGCTTTCTCAATGCCATACTAAAGTGTTTTGATTTTTGTCTGGAAGAAAACACCAAAGAATCGTTCTTTTCCATAGTTTATTTTGATCCTTCTGATGCCTCTCGTCTGGTCTTGTTTTTGTGGTCCTTGTGGAAGCCAGTAGATTGGTCTCAAGTACAATGCAATGCAGGACTGGATTGAAAATTCCTGATTTAGTAAAACATGCAAGTGTGTATATGCAAGACTCAAAGGTCTTGTTTGCAAATGTGCCTCGTAACAGAGCTCCTTTCAGCACACCATTCTGGAAGCAGATGCCTTCCCACCTTGTCCTGTCTCCTCTCTCTTTCTGTAATACCCTGTCCACTGGACAGAGCTGTGGTTTCAGAGCCAGAAGCTCTGACTGCATGGGAAACCTGGGTGTCGTGGCCTGTGGCTACAAGCAGCTGAGTGAAATGCACTCAAAACAGGGGCTTGACAGGTCTGTCACTCCCATGGCACACTGTGCATTTACAGTTTAGCACTGTTGCTGTGTTTAGCACTGTTGCTCTAGCACTCCATGTGCCAAATGAAACCATTAGCAGATTTAAGATCTGTCAACCATCTGTGCCTGCTGTCTGTTCATCCTTGAGTGGGAAAGAGCTGTCAGTGCAAAGTTATAGCAGGATGTAGTGGTGCTAGAAGGTCTCTGGGGTATGCCTTGGTCATTTGAATTAGTGTGCCTGTTGCATTGTATTTTCTGCCCACCCCTTCCTCCTGGATAATATTTGAGTCTCTTGAAGCCCATTAACATGAGAACTGGTTACTGCATCTTTTCTTAAGCTTTTGCAAGTGACCAGGAGTACCCAGCCAGCGTTGGTGTGAATGAGAAACTTAATAATCCATGAAGGCTTTTAAATATCTTTAATTTACATTATATTGGGTTCATAAATTAGGAAAAAAAAAGTGTTAGTTACAGCTTTCTTCCTGGTGGTTGGTTAGAATACACCAGCTGTGGCACACCATTTACAGAGATGGCTGGAGTCATTGCATGTAAAAGCTAAAAATGACATTGACCCTATCAGTGCAAGACAACTTTTGGTAGTCCTTATTGTAAAGAGCTTCTTACATATGTTGTAAGAGCTGCCTCACTGTGTTGCAGGAATGTACAGGAGCACATTGAGGACAGAATGATTGATTATTAGTCCTGGTGTTTGTGATTTGATCTGTGCAGCAAGTGTTAGGCAATAATGATTCAGTTTGTTGGTTTTTTCCCCTCATACTCCCTTACTGACATTTTTCATTGTCTTAGTGCCTGAAATTCCAAACCTAGAATGTCCTGCTATCATGTCTGAGTCTGTTTTATTTAATTCAAGTGCAAATCCATAGTATAAAGCAGTATGAACTGAAAGCAAATTTAACTCAGTATGTTGCCAAACTGAAGCTTTCATATCCTGTAAAATGCAAACACCGAAATAAATCTTCATGTCTGTCCACTAAACTGTGCATCTGGGAGAGACAGAGATTGCTCAGGCAGTAGCTCCAGATGTCTTAAGAACAGAGACCTCCTTATGAGGTAAATTTACAGTTGTCATGTGTCACTCAGAAAGGAAATAAATTTTAACAGGTTGCAGTATTTTTTGTTTGCTGATAAAGCATACCTGAGAATAATGGCCACTCAGTAAACCCGGTGTACTCTCTGTGTTTTTACCAGTCTGGGGAAGATTATGTCTTCTACTTGGGTTACTTACTGAGTACAGGCTACCCCTCTAAAATAGGCAGTCTCTCAAAAGAGCAACTCTTTTTACTTAATTCAATCAGTTTATAAAATATTGTTTGTTGTTTGAAGTAGCTGCTGCTTTTAAATAAACATGCAGGATTTATTGCCATGGAACTAACTCAAACTGAAAATTGATTCTTTTAATTGTTAGCAAGCTGTATGGCCAGTCAGGCTGTGATGATAAACCTGAAAGAGCTCTAGGATACTCCTAAGTAAGCTTTGCATTGCAAAGGTCTGAAAAGTGTGTGGCTTTCCCCTGAGAGATTTCCCTCGGTTCTCATGCTGGGAGATGTGTTATTTCAGAAATGTTAGAAATGGCAAGGCATTCATCTTTACAGCTTTGAAGTTTTGAAATATGTGGGTATTTTCCCTTACCTGTGAGTGTAACAACCTTTGTGCATACTCTGTTCTGTCTCTGTATGTGGATATGCGGGTTTAGTGCTGTGTAGCTGGATAGGGGGGAGTTTTTAGAAGAATCAGAAGGGACAAGGAGAGCAACAACACAAACGAAGTAACTGAGATAAATGATCTTGCAGGAGTTAAGACGACAAGGGCCATGCCTTTGTAAGAAAGAACCTATTTTTTGAAGTGCCAGATTGCTGAGAATTCTTTATTCTTTCTTATTTTAAAATTGGGATCACACAGAATCAGAACCTGATTATAGTTTAAGAAAAAGGTGGGTCACTTAAGCAGAAAAAAGACAACACTTAACTTAAAGTTAAGTAAAAACTTAAAGGAAATACTGTGATGCATGACAATGACATTGTTTGTTTTCACTTGTTGGTTTGTTTGGGATTTTTTCCCCTAGAAATAAAGTTAGTTAACTTCCAATTCCAGTAGGTTTTGATGCATAAATGAGTGCCTCAGGAACAAGCAGCTTGTCTGTGCTCTCCTACAGCAGTGTTAGGTACTCCAGATTTATATCAGCTACATCTGTGAATCCTGGGAAGGTAGGAAAATGGATTTTTTTCAGTTGTGGTCTGCAACATCAATTCCTGTGGTGACTCTTGGATTGAAATCTCAGAACTCCCAGTGGTAGGACTACTCTATAACTGACATTTAAAAGCTCCAAAAAGTTTATGTAAATAGAAATGAAGATTAGTAGATTTTTAGACTTTGTTACTAATCTTAAAGAAAACAACCAGTCCTCAGTTGATAGACTCTGAAGATTTTGTATTTGATACCTGTCACCAGCTGCTGACTATCCGTGAAGGGTGGTCATTAAATCAGAATTTCTTATACCTTAAATGATGAGATCTTCCTCCCACCACTATCATCTCAATCCCTCCTTCTCCATTTCTACATTCGCATGAGGACAGAAAGGATCTGTAACAGAGGTTAGTACTATCTGTAGTGCACTTTATGTGTGTGTCACTCTCTTTATTTTTTTCATACCTGAGTTTAAAAGGGGGGAAAGATTGTCTCCAAAGAGGTTAATCACACCTGAAAATCTGGTGTCTGAATCTCAGAGCATGCTTTCATCTCATGTTTTTCTTCATATATATGCCGGTATAAAAAGGTAATACATGTTTAAGAAAAGGGAAGAGTAAAACTATTGTGACTTCTGTGTGTAAAACTTTTTGCATAATAGAATACATGCCCTCAATAGAAAATGGTGAAACAGTCTGTAACTACAGAAGTCAAAATTAAATATTGTTAATATAAACATTTTATGGTAATTATAAGACATTTGCAAGGAAGAGGGATTCATTTAGTTCTAAGAGATGTTTGACCTCTGCTACTTCATAATACGTTGGAGAGCACTAAGGTTCACATAAGCTTACTTTCTTTCTCTTTTACCTGGAAGGCGTTATTTTTTCAATAAATACCAAAATCAAGTCAATATTTTTAGAACCAGGATAATTACCACTTTAAATGGAGTAATCTTTGCTCTGAAGTTGTCTGACACTTTATATCCAATGCCAGCAGGAAAGAAATAATAAAGATATATGATTTTGGTAATTGATCAGGAGCATTTGAATGGGTCACATAAATTACAAACTAATCCAAGTATTGTCTAACCATTTAAAAAAAACACATGCCCTACTGCATGTACATTTATTTAAATTAACATTGCTGTCAGAATTTGTGAGAAATTTTGAAAGAGGGTTTCATTTTCACCTTAAGGTTAATGATCTCATAAATAATAATTTGTCAACGTAGAGGATTAGATATGCTATTGAATTGTTTAGTGTACCTCTTTAAAATAGAGGTGTACATTTACTGTTCTGGACTATTATTACTCTATGGATAAAATTGCAACTTTCATGTCTGCCAAATCCTACTCTAAGTCATTTTCTGTTCTAACAGGATTTAATGATATTAACAATCTAATGTTATGCAGAAGAGACCTGGGACTTTTCTGGTATATGAAGTATCATGCGGTGTTTTTCTACATAAAATATATTATTATCATGGTATTGATAAATGGCCAACAGGTTATATAAAATATAAAATAAAACTAATCTGTTAAAAAAAATCAGGTATGTAAAAAAAACATAAGGAACTGAGTCCTAGTTCTTGTTTATGCTGGTGAAAATGATATTTGCAATCATTTACAAAGTGCTGATCTGTCTTGGAGGCAAATACCAAGAAACTTAAGTCTGATAGTTTGGGGTAGGGTTATATCAACTTGCAAGGGACTTCCATTCTTCTCCACTCTTTTCTAAAACCACTTCAGGTTTTTAGGAAAAATACTATCAAACTAAATATTTGAGAATAAATGAAAGGTTGTATTTCTCTTGAATAGTAATTTCAACATGCTTTTTTGTGGGATTTTTTATTTGTGAACCAAAATACCCACAATGCGAAAGATACACTATTGCACAGTCTTTGTGTTATTTATATCCTTATCAGGTTGCCACAGTCAAGGCTGCTATTTACTTCAAAACTTCCCATATTCTTTGGTCTCCACTGATACTCATTAAAAGGTGCTGTGACAGCCTGACATCAGCAGAGTCCCTGGATGGAAACAGTCGCTCTTTTATCAGCAGTCACCGTCATCTGCTAGGTTGTCTCTGGGCTGAGCTTCTCAGGCGCTGTGTAGTGTGCCTTTTTTTTCCTCCACTCTGGACGGGAAGCTAGGGCCTCTGCATGTATTTAACCCCACATTTTTACAGGATACTAATATTTCTGCTTTTAATTCACTGCAGTTTTACAGGAGAGCGTCCCCCAGATGTGGTTGCTCTAAAATGAAAGAGCACCAGTGTTGGGTTTGAACGTTTCCCATCCAATTAGGAATTGCCCCTTCAATTTATTTTGAAAGTTTTTTTCACTTGAGTATGGGTTTTTCAAATGATTCTGGTAATCCTGGATTTTTTTCCTTGTTTTTACAGGTGACCTGTAACTGTTTCACCATCAGTAATGGGGAGATGCAGGATGTTGGTGTTGGCCTGTATCCCAGGTACTGTGGACACTGTTTCATTCACAGGCAAAATCTGTGTCAGGGTTTTTTTTGGTCTTTTTTCCTAGGTAGCTGTAAGGGCCATCAAAGCAGCAAGTAACATTTCTAAATGAGAAACTGGGAAATGTGAATAAATGAGGATAACAAATATTATCAAGTTGAAAACAATCTTAATAGTCCCAATTACAGAGTTAAAACAATTTAAGTAAGATACATCTTTGTATTTTATTTTCATGGAGGTGGAAGTCTTTTCTAAGTAAGAATAAATGCTGACATAAAGAATGCATGACTGGGACTAGTAAATGAAAATGCGTTCAGCATTGCTTTATAATGCAGATATTTTGCAGCCAAGAGCCTTCTGAACTGGCAATTAAAATAAAGATTGAGCACATTTAGTAGTAAATTACCATAACTTGTAAATTATCAGTAGTAAATTACCATAACTTACCTCATCAGTAAGGTGAAAAGCTAAGCCTCTTGGGAGATGGATGTTAATATTTGAATTTCATATTATTATTTTTGTTGTATTCTTTAAGAAGTACATCACTGGGAAGGTTTTTCCTTCATAGAATTTGTTACCTCTAATTATTAATGTGAAAAATTACTGTGTATAATTCAAAAATGTGTGTTACCATCTCATTTTTTTCATAATGCACAGTTGAACTGCATTGTCGATATCTCAGTGGGCTTCAGTGTTGTTTCTTTTTTTACTAATGTCACACATGTAAGACTTGACTAAGGACACTTAATATCTTGAGGCCTATGTTATGGTAAAGATAAGGCAAAGGTGGTTAGGAGGACATGCGACTTAGTGTTATGAAAAGTACAGAAAAGTTATTTGATTTTCTAGTGGAATGGAAACAAACTCTTTCACATACTTGGGAGAAATGAAATATTACTTTGGAGAAATATTATTAGTGAAATGTTTTCTTTTGCTTGAAAAAAACCCCAACCCTGACTGCAAAGAAAGTGACTATCTGTGTTCTGTGATAATGCATTGCCAATGCATGCCATAGACTCTTTCTCAAGTCAGTTCGGAGCAGTTCAGGTTTTGCTGTAGAAAATCACTCTGAGCTGGGAAAATTGTGAACTTAAACCTGTAGTTCCCCAATCCTAGGCAAATGGCCTTCCAGATGAATTCATATGCTTCCAGATGAAGTTTTCATCAAACCCACTAGTGTTTCCCGGAGGTTAGATTTGATTGCAAGTGCTTTATTTGGTCTCTTCAAGAGGTTGTACATTGTTGCATTGCTTGATAGCTTCGGTATCCCAGTCTATTTTAAAATAGATAGTGGTCCTCCTCTGCATCACCTTGCCACCAGCTTTGGGAGTATGCCCAGTGATCTCACAATAAATTAAATAGACACTCTCTCTCAGTGTACATTACTGGCTTCATGTGGACTTTAACTGCAGATATTTTATTAGGCCAGAAAGATATCAGAAGAGTCATGCTCCTGTTGATACCTCCTTTAAGAATCCAGAACTGAATAAACAAGGTTTGCTGCAGGGCTCTGCCCCTTGGCAACATCCTCAGTTTTGCCAACAATAATTGGGATTTTGAGTTGCTGAGTTAGACAGACAAGGAAAGCAAATAAAGGCAGCCAGGAGCTGGATAAGCCAAGTGTTCTTTCAGCCTGATGGTGCCAGAATTTTTCTTTCAATGGGGCATTCCCTATGGGACTGATGTTGGCCAAGCAGTCAGTTGTTTCTCAGCTAATGCTTTGAGTCCCGTGTTTCACATGGGACTCAAAAGCATATAGTGGATGTTGTCTTAACAGTTTCCTTCAAAAAAGAGGAAAGGGCATATCTGTGTCAGGAGATCCAGCAGCGTGTGTCTCTTGGGAGTGGCAGCAGCTGTGCAATGAGCTGTGCTGCTTCAGCTGTCACACACCACAAGAACAGAGGCTGAACCAAAATGTGAATAAAAGAGCGGCAATGGTTGTATCTCTTCTTTCAACTCTATACACCAAGTACTTTGGTTTCGGGACACAGTATGCTCCATTTTCTACCTGATATGAAATACTGGTTAATTGCTGGCCCCTTTGAGCTGCAGTTCCACTGGAAATCAGGGTTAGTATGAAACTGAGCAGAAGCAGCCGAAATAAAACATGGTCTCAGATTATTAACATTTTGCTCTGAACTGGCCAGGTTGCCTTGTTCCCTGCTTGCCTGCTTTGCCCTGTCCCCTGAATCAGGCCATTGTCCCCTCCCACTCTGGCAGAAACACATGAAGACACCCAGGCATGGCTCCTATTAGCAATGGATATAAATCTTCTCAGTATTAATTTTCCCCCGCTAACCATGAGCGGCTCATTTACCAAGGATTTTATTTGTTTCGTAACTTAATTGCTTGATACTTCAGATGTAATCATGTTAGCTACTTGGAAATTGTTAAAGGGAAATGGCCGTGGAGGGTCCTCTGTAAAGTTTTTTCTCTCTCTCTCTCTTCCCCTCTACCACCCCTCACAGCATGTCTTTACTGAACCACAGCTGTGACCCAAACTGCGTGATCATTTTTGAAGGATACCAGCTTTTACTTCGCTCTGTCCGAGAGATCCAGATTGGTGAAGAGGTAATTAACTTGTCCTCCCTTCCATCACAGACACCTGCAACAATGACATCTCCCTAAATAAAATCCAGACTGCAGGGCCACCAGCTTAATATTTTGATGATATATTGATGCCACTTTCCAGCACATAGCTATCAGGGGGAAAATGATAAATAGAATCATTTCTTCACACTGCCTAGGCCCCATAATCATTACTTCTCATAAATCACTAGCAGTCTTGATAAATTCTTGTTCCTCCTTTCCTCCTCCAGGCACTTAATTTTGTTTGTATTTGAATGTCTTTACCCTGATGGAAACACTTAATGTTATTTCTGGGTGGAATGCAGTGTTCACTAAGTCATTGCAACAATAAGCATTTGTCAGGCTGCAACCATACTGTTGTAGTAAACCTTTCATTGACAGCGCAAGTAGCAAGACAAGTTTTGTTTTCTTGCTGATTTCATTAGAAAAGACTTCAAAATATCCCTTTCAAAAGATTTCTGATTTTGTTTAAGGTGTTCTCAGCTTCTTTTTTAAGACAACATTTGTACTAGTTTGAAAATAATAAATTCTGGCTGGGTAAGCATTTCAAAGTTAATGTCTTTTGCAGCAACGCAATAATGAATTTGATTAGTAAGGCCTGCAAAGGCATGTTTGTATATGTAACGCTGGTGACATATGCAGTCCTAGCTGTTGGTCATTTCAAAATCATGACCTAGTGTAAATATGGTTCACACCTCTGCTGCAAACTTTGGAAAGACGAAGGGAATACGCATTCTAATTTAGAAGTTGCAATCTCTTTTCCTCCCTATTATTTTCTTTTTCAATGTATTCTTTCTCTAAGAGAGCAGGCATAAAAACAAGTAAATGGGAAAATACTTTTAAAGGCAAAATAGTGTAGGAAAATAACAGAAATGCTTTTGCATACTTACCTTTTTGACAAAAGAAATCTTTTAGGAAGCAATATACTTTTGTGGAGCTCATGAGTGCAGACATCTTTTGGTCTGACATTCTTGTTCGAGCCAAATTTTATATAGCTTTCTTCCATTTTATCCATATATTGTAACTTTCCTCTTGGCTTCCCAATTCACCCAGATGGGTTGTTTATTTAAAAGTACAGTAGAATTTAATGACTTATTAAATTTCCCATTTCATTTGGGTTAACTATTAGAGTTCTAAATTCTGAAGCTATCCTATTTTTCTGTATGTGGATATGTTTTTCTAGATAAATATCATAAAGCAATTCTTTTTAACAAACAGCTTTTACAGAGTGGGAGATACCCTCAGGTGGCCCTGGGTGGTTCTGGAGTGAGCAGTGAAGTAGAATTCCCTTACAGGTATGATCACCATGCAGACTGTGCTCTGGCTGTGAAGCTGTGACCCAATTTTAGACTTAGTGCTAGTAGTCTGTAACCCATAGAAGTCTCTAGGTTAAAATCAGTGGTGAAACATATGGTGTGAGTTGCAAGCCATTTGCAAGGCAATCAAGAAATAAATACAAGTTATAAAACAGGGCAGCTAGGACCAGTTGTGTGTGAATACAGGCTTTAAAATGACTTCACCTTGTGTGGGCATGTCATAATTCCTAATGTTGCCTCCAATGAGGCTGTAAAATAAGGTCAGAATTTTCTAAAGATCTCATGTTCTGGTGTCTTTGTTGTGAATATTGCTTCTGGTTTTGGTACTGAAAGGAAAACTTGCCTTAAGAAGCATGTTAAGATTTTATATATAAATGCATATGCATACACTGTGTTAAAACAGGTGCCCTCTTGACTTATCTGGAAATAAAAGTGTCAGTCTGAAGTACGTGCTTCTTTGAATAAGGGTGTGCCTAAGAAAAAATGGGCATTAAGTGAGAAAGATACAAAATGAGTATTAATTTAGATCTGTTACGGGAGGAGGAAGGAAACAAAAATTATTATGAGAGTATGTGCAAGTCAGCAGTTTAATATTCTTTTCAACACCTAATTACTTTTTCTCTTATACAACTGTATTGCTTTTCATTTTGTTTTCTTCATGGTAGCTTTGGTGCAACTTCTTTCCACATTGCCTACTGCTTGCCTGTAGCAGGATGAACTCGGTTTTCTTTATAGCCATGTGTTGAATTTATGCACCTATGTACAAGAAAATAGATTAACTGTTGCAATGTGAGGTTTTTTTATGTTACTGAGGTCATGATCTGAGCTAATGGGAGAGAAAATACGTGTTAGGGAGGAATCTGGGTTTTCTGAATAAACCAAGTGCTCTGAGGTGGTAAGATGAACATTGTTTCAAGTCACAAGGCACCCAAGAATGCGTAAATAAGTATAAGTAGTAGAAGATTTGCCTTATTCTGTTCAAACTTACACTAGACTGAGATGGAATGAGATGCCTTATGTAATAATTAAAAAGAAGTAAATAAGCACTAAGATTTATGAGAAATGAGAAGCTAAGTAGCAAGTCAAGCTTGGATTAGTAGAAGAGGACTATGGCTTTACTATCCATACAGAAACAAACTTGATAGGGCTCCTGGACCCTTGCCTGGAAAGTATCAGCCACTGCAACATGATGTGTTCACTAGGCCAGTGAGAAATAAAAATGCTTTTGCACATTTTTGGTGCTTTCTGTCAGAACACTGCAACAATTTACTCATGTTAAGGCGTTGCTGACCACTTATAATCATGGGGAAAACAGAGACACAGGTTGTTGATGTAACTGGCCATTGTGGTCACCTCGCAATTACATAAAGAGGGAGGCACCAGTATGATTTTGGTTGTAAACTAGAAAAGAGGTATTATTACAGGACATAGCTGCTGCAGTGCAATGCAGATGCATTTAGGAATAAAGTTTATGCCCCAACCACACTTTAAAGTGCTTGAGCTATGCACAGTAATTATATTTATCAAGTCAGTGGTAAAAAACATGCAAGATTGAAAACCTAAGTTTTTTATGTCTTTCGGATGCAAGTTTTTTTGGTTCAGTTTTAGTCTCATGTCTAGGCAGATATTGTTGGCTTTGCATGGTTTTGACAGGAAGGCATGTGGCATTTACTGGGTTTCAATTGACTTTTGGTTTGGGCTTTGAAATTCATTCCAATCCTAAGGCCAAAATGTATCTCAGGCTGTAGAAAATCAGGACTCCCAAGACAGAAAATGTTTGCCTGAATCCTTACAGAATGAAAGTGCTAAATTTGATGTTTCTTTACATTTGGAAAACTAATCACTCCTAAAATAATATGCAGAACTTTTACCATCTAGGCCTTTGTGGCAGAAAATGTTGCCAGTCCTGAAGCACAAAGAAATCATGAGGCATTAATGTCAGGGTTTTGTAGGCATTGAAAGAAGGGATTCATACATAATTGCATGGGTTTCCAAGTTGAAGCTTTAAGAAAACAAAGTGTATTGCAGGAATCATAATAAAATACTGAGAGTTGGCAAGATGGAGAAGTGGCTTATCCTTAAGTTTTGCTTTGGAAACCAAAAATGCAGATTTATATTTAGGTATCTTATTTGAGTTTTATACTAATGTGTTTCTATGCAGTTGCAAGCTCTCTGAGGGCAGAAAGTTGCCATTTTAAACAAAAACACACGGCATTCCCATGGCTTTTGCCAATGAATGCTTTAGTTGATGTCCAAAATATCAGCTTTCACTTCTACCATTATAAAACTTATTTGTCTGTTAAATGATGCTTCTTATTGTCATTACATGTAGAATTTTTAATGTGCAAATCTGTCTCTAATAGGTAACTTTCTCCAGGCAGGGTAGCCTTTCTGTTTTTCCTTACTCATCCATGCTTTGGCTCTGTTATAATTCATGTAAGGTAGCATGGGTCTATGCTAATACCTCAAATTCTAGTGCCAGATCAGTTGATAAAGATCACCACTAAATTTAAGTGTTTTCCGTCCTGCAACTCGCAAAATGGGAATGAAACAGGAAACAGTAGAGAGGACAGCAGAAATAAAAGGAGGACAGGCTTGAGGACAACTGTTGATCCACATGCATAGAGTGGAGCTTGAGGTGGCTAGAAAGGGTCTCCTAACACTAGACTCTGTACTGACAGAATCACAGAATCATAGAACAGTTGGGTTGGAAAGGACCTTAAGATTATCTGGTTCCAATCCCTCTGCCATGGACAGGGACACCTACCACTAAACCATGACACCCAAGGATTTGTCCAACCTGGCCTTGAACACAACCAGGAATGGAGCATTCACAACTTCCCTGGGTAACCCATTCCAGTGCCTCACCACCCTCACAGTCAGGAATTTCTTCCTCATATCCAATCTAAACTTCCCCTGTTTAAGTTTGAACCCATTACCCCTTGTCCTCTCACTACAGTCCCTAATGAAGAGTCCCTCCCCAGCATCCCTATATATGTATATTCTGAAAACAAAACATGAATTAATATTATAGTCTCTCGATTTCAACAAAGAGCCCAATTCAGGCAGTTGAACACAATGAGGGATCAAAAGAAAAAAACCCAGAAATCTCTCTCCACTTTTGAAATCTAGCCCAAGGGCAGCAATCACTGACTTGAATTCTCTGGACTGTGTTACGTAGAAGGTCAAACTGTAATGGTCCCTCTTGACCTATGAAAAATTATCGCCAAGCTTTGCCTTTGCAGCATACAGCAGGACATTTGCTTTAGCCCTCATGTTGGGAACCTGTGCCTAAAATTTGCCAGAGCAACAGATTTTTTTATTAGTAATTTCAGATTAAAAATATTAAGCACAGCAGGCAAGAAAATCACAGAATCCTTCAGTGCTGTTATTAAAGCCCTTGTCTGTGATCTCATTGTCGCTACTAAAGCTGATGCTGTTTCCATGGCATTTCTGATTAACTTGCGACCCAGCTTCTAAGCTATTCATTTTTTCTGGATACATATTGAAGTACATTTGTGACTGACATCCTTTTCACCCATTTATGTTAACTAGAGCTGATTTAGAAGAAGCATCTTTCAGTTTATTAGTTGAGGGCACTGTACAGGCCTCTAAGGCACAATACTGCTTCCACAGCAGGAAGCCCATTCTTACTACACAGGTAATGTCCTATGCATCCCAGCTTCTGTGTGCCTGTGTCTCATGACAGAATCATAGAATAGTTAGGGTTGGAAAGGACCTTAACATCATCTGGTTCCAACCCCCCTGCCATGGCAGGGACACCTCCCACTAAACCATGTCACCCAAGGCTCTGCCCAACCTGGCCTTGAACACCACCAGGGATGGAGCATTCACAACTGCCCTGGGCAACCCATTCCAGTGCCTCACCACCCTTACAGTAAAGATCTTCTTCCTTATATCCAATCTAAACTTCCCCTCTTTAAGTTTGAACCCATCACCCCTTGTCCTATCACTACAGTCCCTAATGAAGAG
>JAOEHY010004434.1:0-52831 GCA_025447955.1 Psilopsiagon aurifrons | reverse complement strand
CAATCAGAACACCCCAAAACCTGAGCCAAACATGTACATTGGAGAGAAAAAAGGTTAAGCCAAGCCTGTTACAAGTACAACTAAGATATTCTTCCAGGAAAGTATGGCTATATCCTTCTTTGAAGATGGAAGACTTTGGAAAGGTGTTCTTTGAAAGGAATTCAGATGATCAAGATGCATGCTTGTTTTATTTTAAAAGCAAAGCCCAAAGAGCAAACCCTAACCATTGGCTTCTGTTTCTATTTCTGTCAAAAGTTCTTCTTTCATCTTAGTTAAACCATTCATTTTCTGTTTTCCTGCATGGGGTAATCAAGGGCTGGAACAAGGGATGGGGTGGAGAAGGAGCCCTGTGACATGGAAGCTAACACCCTGTACTGAAGAGGGATAGCTGAGGCCGTTCAGCAAGGGAAGGAATTGAAAATTACATTGGGAATCGCTTCTTTTCTATCATTCGGCAACTGTTATGTTACCAAGTGAAGTAATGGAGTGTATGTATCTGATTGTATCTTGAGCATAACCTCAGTAAGAATAATGTTCTTACCAGCTTAACTTTGTACAATCCAATGCAAACTAAGCCATCACACTAAGAGTAAAAATGCATTGCTGCTTGGTGTGCAGGCTTGCGCAGGTGCCTCATGAGGACAGTGATTGAATGGAAATTTGCAGCATTGCTGCAAGTGTACATATTGCTGAGTATCTCCTCTCTTAAAGCACTGTTTCCACTTGATTCCCAGGGAAGCTAAAGCCTGCCAAACTAACCAGGGACATATATTTTGTATCTTCTTTATATCTAGGATTTCAGTGTCTCAGGCTTCACAGTCATTCTTTTGTGATTATATATCACTTAAATGAAACTTTGTTTTTCAGGGAGCAAACTACTGCACTGCCATCTCCTTGTGAGTGGGACTGGGAGCACAGCTGTACATCAAGCCCAAAGCATCTCACAGAGAGTAGGCAGAGACATTCAAAACTCATCATTCCTCACAAGGTACTAGTCAAGTTGCATTAGTTAGAGCTGGCCATTAGTTTAAAACAACAGATTCTCATGATGTGCTAGCCAGAATGTTCATTCTTTTAGCTATGTTTTTTAAAGTTTTTAAGAAACTGTCATTAGAGTAATATATTGAAATTGGAACTAATTCTTTTGGACTCACAGACCAATTTGAGCATATGCACATTTGCTGAAAGCTTTGCAATGTACAACAGGGTGCCAGAGGAGGAGAGACTCCTGCAATGAACTCAGTATTCTGCTAAAGTTATGCAAATAATAATGAGCAGGACTGTACTAGTTCATTTCTTAGTTAAACACTGGTAAAGAATGGATTTAATCTATGGTGATGTCCACAGCAAATATAAATATTTAGCATGGATTGGGGGATAAATAAATTCAAGCATGGAGGGTAATATTAGTGGGAATTTCTTAGTGACTCAGGAGAGTCCTGGGAAACAGAACAGCCACACACAGGGAGAGTTGTTTTGCTGCATATTTTCTTACAGAGTATCATTAAGGTAAATATAATCCTCTTGGCATCTTAACCTTTCTGCAGAAACCTTCTGAAGTACTTCCAGAGAGAATATTAAATGCATCCTTAGTTTTATGTGTTGGTGAAACATGCTTGGCTTGTTTTTGTAAGTCATTAACAGATGATGAGTTTAGGAGAGCTAAAGGGTTTTATGATGGTGTGTCATGAGCTGTAATTAACTTCTATTATTGAGAGATTAATAGCTATTGCTGCTTTTGTAATTTACTTTGAAATGTGAAAATCGTTTGTACTGTCTTTCTAATTTGTGATACACTTAATCAGATCTACTTATCTGTTAGTTCAGTGTTCTGGGAGTGAGGGGAGAGGATGCTAGATTTATTAATTTTAGATTAATCCAAATATTAATTTGTGATTAATCCAAATCTAAAGACATGATAAAAAGGAAAAAAAAAAAAAAAAAGTCATTATATCAAATAACAAACAAACAGGCCCTGTTCACTTAGGGCACTGTATGTGGGAAAATAGAAGAATTTTACTAATATTAGTGAAGCATATGCAGTGAAGTACTGCTTGCCAGCAGTGTCCCAGTTGAGGTCTCCAGCAAGCTCCCCTCAAAATGAGAAACTTGCAAGGATATGGTATGGTATGCCAGCCTTATACCAGGGAATGTGGATACTTGCAAGACCAGCTCTGAAACTCCAGAACCAAGTATCTACTAGAAAAGCTACGTCTAAACACCTTGCCTGTGGGCCCCAGGAATTGTGGAACTGTTGAGTGAGTGGCTGTGTCCCTGATGATTGTTGTCACTGTTTTCCCTTGGACTCTGACCAGCTCATTTCAGTCCTTCCCGAAAAACAGCATTCGAAAGTGAGCATAGTACCTCTATCTGGGACCTTGCTATTACTGAATAGGGCTGCAGAACTGCTTTGTTTCTTAATGAGCTTGTCAGCAGGAGGTTTGCCAGTATAAATAGGATGGAAAGAGGCAGAGCTTTGAAGCAGTTTTAATGTTCTGAAGGACTAAGTTGGCTGAAGCTGTCTGGAGCTTTGTTTTTTAAATTAACCTCTGTATCAGAAAAAATTAATAGGCAAGTTTTGTGTATGTTATGTGTTGTGCATTCTGCATATTCTTTTGCTTGTTGTTAATACGTATAATGATCTCCATGAGAATGGGAATCTTTGTTTTCTTTGCTGTGTTACCTTAATTTGAGCTATAAGGGTTACTTAACTTGGTACTGTTTTTGATGTGGTAGGGCTTGACTTCAAGTGAGGGAAGGCACATAAATTGCTTAAAACAGAGGATTGTTTCACAGCCTTGAAAAGGGTAATCAAGAAGCATGGAGAAGACAGAAGGAAATTAGATGTAAGCAAAATGAATGTTCAGACAGAATGTGCTCAGTGCAGTGCCTTCTGTTTAAAATGAGCAAGTTGGGGGTGGGGAAGAGATTTTTTTTTTTTTTTCCAGAGTGTTGATATGCAATTTTTATGGTGTTTGAGGAGATAAGCAGTACACACCTGTATGGTTTGAACCTGTTTAAACTACTTCATTATTTCATTATTTAGAATAGAAGTACTAAGGTTTTTTTAGCTTCTTACATTAATAGAGGTCAAAGTGCTTATGCCAAAGAAAGTTAAGTGCCTGTTTCACTCCCTAGTAATAGGTTTTCAGGACACTGCAGTGTTATTCAAAACATTGTACAGGTGAAAATGTGTTTAGAATAAATAGACTGTGTTTCTTATTCACCCCACTAGAGCTTTTATTAACTACTATAAAACACCTCTGCATATTCTTACACTACTGTCAATCCTGGGAAATGTGCTATACAGCTGTGTTTTCTAACTGACATATTCTTTGAAAAGTAGTAGCAACTAAAGCAGTCTTCTGTTTTTAGCAGAATAAACTTGTGATGTGTGAGACCTAGTAAATTTTAAGGGAAAATATACTTCATTACTGTTTTTCATACTGTTACTGTCTCTAGTGCTTTTTCTAGTTGTTCAGCATATAACAGTGTTTGCGTGTTTCAGATTTTGTTGAAGTGTCTAGGTAAATCTGTATGTCAAGGTTAAAAATAAAATCTTACAAGGAGAATGTTAAAATAGGTGTCCAGTGAGCCAGAGAGGATCTTGTACTGTTGATTACCCCAGAAGAAATTATATGAAGTGGGGGATGCTGTTTACGTTGGTCTCTGTTTCTTCCAGGGACATCTGTGCTGTCAAAAATAACATCCTTAGAATTGCTGCTTTGAAACCTGGAAAGTGTGTATAGCTGTGCATCCTTACAGTAGGCCAGAGATGCCCACCATACCAGACCTTGCAAGCTGCATTAGGTACAAGCTGTACTTTGAAGTGGAGACAAGGGGCTGGATAATGAACATGTCACTCTGCTTTAAGGCGGCACTTGAGCCATGCAGTAACGCGGGAATGATAGGCTAATTCAGGTGGAAGGGGACCTCAGGAGGTTTCTAGCACAACCTCTTGCCTAAAATGAGGTCAGCTGTTAGATCAGAACAGGCTGCTTGAGGCTTCAGCCAGCCAGGGTTTGCAAACATGCAAGGACAGAATCAGTACAACCTCTCTGCACTGGGTCCCTGGCTTGACTACTTTCCTGAGGAAAATTTTTTCTCCTTGCATACATCTGAACTTCTCTTGTTTGAATTTTTGCCTATCATCTCCTATTCTCCCACCATGCTGCTGTTAAGAACCTGGCTGCATCTTCTTAGTCTCCTCCTGTCAGCAGCATCTTGGTAGCACTCCAAGGCATTCACTTCTACGCATGGAAACAAGTGTAGGGATAGTATTCATGGCTTCAATTCTTCAGTCCCCTCAAGACAGATACTACTGTGCCATGTGTGTGCTTAACCCTAGTGGAGAGCTGCATGTTTGAACCATACTGCTCCTGAGCAGTTTTAGGGTCAGAGGCCAGGTACCTACACATCCTCTAATCCTAAATGTTGAATCTGTTAGAGCCCCATTTACTACCTAGAGAAGCAGATGTAATTGGATTTATGAATCATTTAAGTAAGACTGGGCTGACTTACTTGTATGATTCTGCAGGCTGATGAAAAACAGCAGTCTAAAGAGATTGCCTGGAAGGGAAGGGGGAAAGGTTGTTTGGCAACATGGTATTTTTAGAAACTTCTACAGTGCCTTTCATGAGAGGATCCTGAACAGTTGCGTAAAAACAAAAGCAAAACTGACATCTCTGTACAGACAGTTCCACAACTGGACAAGCAGCCTACATTCCCAGTATCTCTTGTTGAAATCAGTTCTCAGTTTTTTAAGGAGGTTGCCTATTTGCAGTAGTCTAGCAGCACTACTAAGTGTTGAACTTTAACATTTAAAAATAAAATAAAACAACCCAACAACAACAAAAAAACACCCTGTTTGTTAGAGTGGCCAGTTAAAAGGCTTGGTGGTTTGGAGGAGGCAGAGACAACCGCAATCAAGGGGAATCCTGAATTGTTTGAGAGAACCAGCAATCTTGGTTGCTGCAGGCAAGTTGCTAAATAGCCTTATTTAGTTGGCTGAAGTAACTGTGAGAGGCAGCTGCTTGTTTTAAATTTGCATCCTGTAGTGTAGTGTTAAATGGCTGTTCCCTCTGCTGATGTTGGAAGCAGCACAACTGCTTCACTCACAGTAGCGTTAGATAATTTTGGGGGTATGTCCTACGTTTTGCATGACTCAAGGTACAGCAAGTGATCTTTCTAAATCAGTGTTAGAGACTGTGGACTGAATCTGATTGTAGGCAAATAATGTCTGCATTGATTACTTAAACTGAAACTCTCAGGGGGAAATGTGGTCACTAGAAATTATTTGCATGTTTCTCATGGAGTTAATACCAGTTAATCTTTCCATTGAAGTGAATTTTAAAATCTCAACATACCCACATAACATTTCATTAAATCGCTTGCACGTATACTGTTACTGCACATGCCAAGTAGCTGGTCCTAAACACTGCAGAGGACAGAGCTGCACATTTATAACCCAATTCACGTGATTCTGACATGGTGTTAGTACCCAGCCTCTACTTACCATGATCCTTTCCAGGACTGATGACAACTGTACCTCCATCTCTTGTTTCAAAGGGAGACACTGAGTGAAAAGTGCATGCAGCCATGCCTCCCTACATCATAAAGTGTGCAGAGACCTGCATAGACAGAACAGACCCTTTTGTTGAGTCCCCTGCCCCTCTTTGGCTTGTGTTGCTGTCCCAGGTCATTTTTATCTGGTTTGTAGGTATTCTGTATAAGTCACTCATGATCCACAATGCAGTCTTGTGCTGGTTAAGAGAGGCTGAGTCAGGAGAAGTTACATCTAATTATACATTTAAAGATGTGCAGCTTTGAGCTGCAGTTTAGGGGTTTGGTTTCTTTGGCAAAACCAAGAAAAAACTTGGGAAGAGAATGGGGATGCTCCTACGGGATAGCTGTTAGGTCAATTAGGTACTTTGGGTGCCTCTTCTCCCTTTTGCTGCCATAGGAGGAAGGAACTTGCAGTGCCAGAGGAGTTCCTGCAGCTCTTGTCACTCGTTACACTGCTATTTTGTATCCTTACATTTTTTGTTTAGGAGGCATTATCTTTCCCTCCCAAGGTCTACTCGGTATCTACCTTGGGAGGATAGTTCAGTCAAAGGGCAGAAAGTATCCAGGAAGTCCAGAAAGTCTGTTCTTTGTGGTTGAATTACAGGATGAGTAACTTGTAAATTGTTATTATTTGAATAGTTGCATCAGTCCATGTCATCAGTATGGCTCTCTGGGCATTTGGCCAAGCTCTAGTGTGAGCATGAGCGCTAGAGGTCACTTACTGCTCACATTTGCAGGCTGGTATGGGATGATGTATCTGCCCATTGTGGCAGAGTAGCTGTTAGTTTTGAGAAAAGAAATAAGAAAGTAGTAAAGTGTGTTCTCTGTACTCCTGCAAGTGAGAAATTTTATGGACAAATGTGGAAAATATTTTGGTAAGCCACATGTATTGTTTTCTATCTTATTGCAAGAAACTGAGTGAAGGCAAACTGATAGGCCCTTACTACGTGGTGATCTGTGGTAAGGGTTTGAAAACCAGCCTGCTTTGCCTACATCTGTAGTGCACTTACCTCAGGCTAGTTAAGTATGCTGACCTTGGTTGCTGGGAAACTTAGGTCAGAGAAGTATAGCCTGGTAACCTTACTGCTAGTAATAAAACTGTGGCTTTGATAAGCTCACAGAACATGCCAAAAGGAGGACTTAGGCCAAGGCACAGTTTTTGTCTGGAACAAGAAATAATTGTCCTTGGTTTTGGCCAGGACAGGTGGACCTCTGCATTGCTCTGACTGGCACTCCTTCACTCCCCAAGGTTGTGTCTAGTGGGATAATTGAGTGCTAGCACTTTGGCTTCTGCCAGAGCCTGTGTGAAGAGTGGTGGTTATAGAAGATTGGTGCTCTGCCTTATGCTGCTATGAACTTGCCAATTGTGTTATGAGACTGCAGTCAAAGGGATCTAGTAGCTTCCATTTTCCCTGTCCCACCTTGCATCTGACAACTGCTTTCTTTGGAAGATGTATATTACCAGCGGGCTAAACACAAAACTTCATCTTGCTTCTAAAAACTACATAATCATCTGCATCAAAATCCTACCATATCCGATCAAAGTGAAAACAGCTATTTTCATCATGTCATTTCAAGGAGGTAAGTGTCAGATAGTAGTTTTTTCTGCTGACGCCATGATGTAATGTCCTATGTTGATGTGGCCAGCCAGTGCTAGCTTTTTGTCAAGTTGCCTGCAGAGTGCAGAGATGTGCAGAAGTGCTCAGCAGTGCAGAGTGGTGGCTGTTTTGCCTTGCTCTTCTGAGTCTTGTGAATAAATCCTTGATGCCAGATGCTGTCACAGAACCTCATGTGTGGGGAGTCCAGCCCCTTGTGCTTCATTTGTCCAAGTGGTCTTGATTTTAGTTGTATACTGAACTACTAGGGTTGCAGGAAAAGCTGGATGGTACCACTCACTTGTAAAACAGGTGTGGCTGAGCTTCTGTTAGTCTTCTCTTCTTTCTTGCTTCTTGTGACCAGTCATTTCTGCAAGCTCTTGAGAACAGTTACTCCAAGAACATGCTTTTTGAAAGTATGTATTTGTAGCCTGAAAACCAACCAGTTCGGCCTCTGAATTAATATCAACAGTGTGGACCTGGAGACTACTGTGGAAGGGCTGTTAGGTGGAAAGAAGGAAACACAACCAAAGCTATGGACTTGGGGAGGCCATTGGGTCTTCCTAAAAACACACAAACAGAACCGGTAGAAATGACTGGTGTGTTTCTGTGTGGCAACATTGGGTTCTGGATGCTGCCCAAAAGCCTCGCTTTGTCAGAAATGCTGCCTGGTCTTGGGCCGCGGGGCCCACACCTCTCCCATTTACCCCGTGACAGGCGTCAGCCGCTATCTGCTGCCAAGGGCAAGAACACAAGAAATATTTTTGTAAATGGAGAATAACAATTCTTTTCTTCCCGGAGAGAATGAAAATGTTTCTTTGCCTTCCCGGGGTGACCGCGGGTTTGATTGGCTGGCAGCGGAGGGCGGCCGTGCCCCTGACAGTACAAAGTCGCTCTGTGGCGGGTTCCTCAGTACCGGCTTTGTCCCTGGCGGGCTCCGGCTGCCCCCATCCAGCCAGCTGCCTGACCGGTTCCCTCCAGCCCTTCCCGGGCAGCGGAGGCGAGGCGGGGGAAAAGCGTGCTCGGGGCTGGCGGCCGGGGCCAGGGGCGGCAGCGGCCGGGACAGCGATGTTACTATGGGAGCGATGCAGGGCTCCGCCGGGAGCGAACCACGGGAGCCAGCAGGGGGGGCGGGGCAGGTCAGTAACCTCCCCGTCGCCCACCGCGCTTCTCCTCTTGCAGGGCTCGCCCGCAGGCACCACCCCGGCCCGGCCGTGGTAGCGTCCCCTCGGCGGGGACCCCGCAGCCGCAGGGGGGCGAAGCTGGGGACGGAGGAGGGAGGCAGCGCGCGCGTGCCACAGGTGGTAGCGCCTGCGCGGCTCAAACCCGCTTTACCTGGGGCCCGGGGCCGCCCGTGTGAGGGGCGCCCGGTGCTTGCGGGCCCCGGGAGCGCGGCCTTCGGGAGCCGCAGGATGGTGGAAGTCACGGGGTTTTCCGGTTGAATCCGCGGCGGGCAGGAGCAGGCGGGCGTCGAGCGCTTGCCTCTGTAACGCGGGCCCGTGCTTCGCCCCTTGAACGCCGGAACAAAAAACGTTACTTTATAGCTTAAATAGAGGCTGTGCTCGGTGTCCAGGTGAGTGTTTGAGTCGGAAATACCCTTCTCTATGGAGAAGCACGCCAGGTTTGAAAAAGGAAAATCCTGTGCTTCCTATCCCTGTCATTAATTTTTTGTGTTTTGTTTTTTGCTTGGGTTTTTGGGGGGTCGTTTGTTTGGTTTCTGTTTTTTAAGGCTGCTTAGTATTTATGGGAAAACGTGCTGTCCTGTTGCTGAACAATTTATGTAGCTACAAAAGGAGCTATGCTTAAGGTAGGCAGCAGTATGTGTCAGGACTGGAGAGGCCGTGCAGGGTGCAAGCCAGCGTGCAGGAAATCGGGTTTATCTATAGTCATCTCCCCAACCTCGGTAAAAAATGGATGGAAGCTATAAACAACTTACTTGTGCATCACAGTTTGTCTTGTGCACTGTAGAATAATTAGTACTGTAAGTATCCTTTAAATACAGGGGCTATGTGTGTTAGCCAGTATCTCATACATCTTATGGGTGTTTATTAGCCATTAGCTACCAGTTGATACTTTCTTTCATACAGTTATTTCCGGAGTGTGTTGTTTGGGGTTAGTTTTCTTTTTGGTTTTGTGGTTTGGTTGGGAATTGGGGGTTTTGTTGTATTGTTGGGGGTTTTATTTGTTTGGGGTTGGTTTTGTGTTTTTTTTTGGGAAGGAGTTGTTTTTGTTTGGGGTTTCTTTTTGCTTGTATGGTGGTGGTTGTTCTTTAATAAATCACAAAGACTGTGCACGTGATCTGAGTAACTATCCCAGGTTTATTCCAGCCTTCAGTTATCTTCCTCTCTTGTACTTGTCTGTTTCATTTCTTCTGAATACCTCTTGTTAGCTTTTTGACACAGATCCCATTGTATCTGACACATTGCTGCAGTACATTTAGTAAGTAGTTGTAATCATTTGCTGATGGTTCTGGTGAGAGAAACTTAAATATCCATGACAGTTTGTTGGTGACTTGTCTTGCAGGGGGATGGGGTTTAAGTGTGTTGACCTGAGATGGATGGAAAGCCTGACTCTGTGTGTGTGAGCTATAGTAGTTACAGAGTTTGTATTTACAGGTGCATGATTTAGATGTAAAATTAGATTGGCTATTGCTTAAATACTTGTGAGTACGGGATGGTTCCTCAGTAAGACACCTTGTGGTGTATATCAGCAAGCAGTGTATTGGTAGACATGCTATCAGTCTCCTCGCATGTGTTTCACATACCCATATCTTTCGGACCTGCTTTTATCAATATTGCCTTTTTGAAGTAAAGATAATGATTGTTGGCTTGATTCAAGAAATGGGGGTTGTTAGGTCTCTTACTAAGCATATGAGGTTTCTTCAAATTGTTTTAAGGTCTGCTTTTCGTGTAAAGAAATCAGAATTAAATGCTGCTTTTCGTTTCTCATCTGAGTTCATGCAGTATGGAAGTAGGTTGTGTTGGCTATGAATTCAGTGGCAACTTCTCTGATCAGCAAAAAGGGATTTTTGGCTGATTTCTCTCCTGCCCGTTGTTTTGAGACTGTGAGAAAGCTCGTGTTTCTTACATGTCCTGTACTTAAGGGCAATTTAAGTAGGGAGAAATTGTCAGTGTGGCTCCTGCAGTGGTTATAATCCTTACATTATGGTTAATAAGCCACAAGTCTGTTTCTTTTATAAAGGTGTAGTTTGTTAAAGAGCTTGGGGCTTTTTGTATGTTTGTTGGGTGGGATGGGACTACAAAACAAAAAGCAAACAAAGCAAAACACAAACAAACAGAAAAGTAATATGGAGAGGTACTGCAGCTGTGATTTTTAGTTTCCTCTTTATTTTTCTTAATAAAGTTATGCAAACAATGTAGAATATATTACTGTACTAAGAATTCCATTTTTCACAGCTTTTGAGTATTAGAACTGTAAGACAAATGAGCATTCAACTGACATTGGAAACATTTTTAGAGTTCTTTGTGTAACAGAAAGTGCAAGTTGCAGTATTTTCTTAGGAAGCTGACGTCATTGATGCTGCAGGAGTCTTTTTTTTAATGACCTGAACTGTATATGGTTTATGAGCCAAATAGCATAGTGTAATTCATGACTGTTAAAATTGCAAATGAACTTAATCACTTTGTATTTTAAAAACATATTTGGAATGCATTCTTACCATCAAAATGAAGAACTTGCCAAGAATTTTGTGATCTATGCTGATAACAGACCTGTACTACAAGTACCTGCCTTAAGGTAGAATTATGTTCCTGAATGTATCATAACTGGAATGTACAGTGGAAACTAATATGTACATGCAATTAGTCTTGATGCTGTGTAAAAATAAAAACATCCTCTAACTTAGTAAACAGCAGGAGAGATGCCTTCATGAACCCTCCAGGCATCTTTATTCTATCTAGTAACTTAATACAATAAAGATGAAAATGCTCCTTCAAGGCTGACAGGCAGTTAACTAAGTGGGCAGATGATTGTCAGCAGCTTTCTGGGTGCTAGTACCTTGTGTTGTGCCCCATGAGATAATGAGAGCAACATCTTTATATATTCCATAGTTTGAGCCTGTAAGTTCTGATTAACAGTACTGCATTAGTGATTTTCAAATGCAGTTGGATAAACAATTCTTGTTAGAAAAGCATATCAAGAAAAAAAAAATCTTAAAAAATAGCTGTGCGCCAACAGCTTCCTTAAACAGCTAAAAAAGATAGTACACCTATCAATTATTTATTTATTACTTAATAATGTATGTACTCAGCCTACTATGTCTTCCCTGGCACATGTATGCCTATTCTGTGATGGAAAAGCATTTCAAATGCTCACCCTTTATGATTATTAGACAGTATGAGCAGAGTGTCCAGCTAGACTGTCATTCCAGACTTCACAAACAAAGCTGTGAGAGGCAAATTGTTGGCCTCTGCCTGAACTGAGCAGCTTGCTGCCAAGGCCAGTGCTTGGCACTAATTGCTCTTCTTTCTACACTCTAGCACTGCAGTAATCTGCCAGATAATGTGGGTTTCTTCTAGTGGCCAGGGCTGAGGATTCTTCGGTTCTGTCAGTGTTGTGAAGCTTTTTGAAAATTTGCAGAGCAGAATGAAAAACAAATTACATTTTTTATTACACTGTTTTGCCAAGTAACTTCTATTCTAGAAATAAAAAGTGGTCAGTAGTTTTGATTATTCATAAAGTTGATATATTTTTAAAGCAATTGAAGTGAAAGTAGCACAGCCAATTGGTAGCGTGTATGTGTGTGCTTCTTAGATGATGCCATCCTGTTCGAACAGTACGCAGAACTCCTGTTACTGTGTTGAACTGGACTTGCATTGTTCTGTCTGTAGGCTAATAATTACAGTTTGGCTGTAAATTTTTATTTTCTAGCACTTAGTTTCCCGAAAGTCTTTTAGTTTAGTGTCAAAGCAAGGACATTGTTTTTGACCCAGCACTTCAGCAGGAGCTCCCTTTCAGTGCTTTACCTCAGTATGAAGTTACAGTAGGTCTCATTGCAAACAAAAAGGCTCAGACTTTTAAAGATGTGGTGTTGATTGCAGATGGAAGCCTACTGACCTTTCCAGTAGCTGCTATGCACTCAGTGGCAATTATGCTTCACTGGCTGTGTGCAATGGCCAGTGCAGCTAAAAGGTTTAAGGGATATATAGGTTAAGATGGGAGAAGAAGTTGGGGAGATCTTCGCTCATCTGCCTTAGACACACTTGTCAAGCTATTGGTAAAACATGAGAGGCCCTGTACCAGAATACTGTTGGTTGCTTTGGTGTATGTGAAATTCTCATAATCTGACATGCAGGGATGCCTTCAGTATGTTTTGTTGTTTTCTTGTCGAGGCTTTTTTTTTGGTTTTTTTGTTTTTTTTTTCTTCAGTTTATTATGATGCCTTTTTAATTTTAGCATTGCTGTGGTGTTAAACTATAGGATTTCGTTCATAAACTTGATCCATTAACTTCTCTGCCTGTTATAATAATTTGACTTAATTTTCCATTCTTTCCCAATATTTTTTGCCCTGTTTTACCTTTTAGAAACTAATAGATGTGTTCCTAATGTTTTCTGCTGCAATAAGGATGAACTAAAACTCTTGGATCACAGTGATTTGAAAAGGGATTCAATTTCTCTTACCTTTTTGTAAGGCTTGTTTGTTTGCAGGCAGGTATATAACTTCTTTTTCTTTCAGATGGGAAAAAAAACCAGAGCACTTTGTTGTCATGGTTTGCTTCTGCTTTATGCATCAGAAAGTCCTTAAAATGCATAGTGCTCTTTTATGTGCCTCAGACCACAATGAGAAAACTTCTGGTGTAAATCTCAGTTGAGAATGAACTTTCAGTTGCTACTAAAGTGAGCTCTTCTCTGGGTGGTAACTTAATCTAAACCTTTATGATTCTGAGATGTTTAATTTCCTTTTAGCCACATATGCAAATGGATGCTCTTGTTTTTCTTTTCCATTTCTTTTCAAAGCCTCATGTGGTTTGTGAAAGTGACTAATAGTTACAAAAGGAGGAATAAAATTTGATCAGTCACTTGCTGATTTGGTTCTGGTAGTTTATTCTTTGTGTTCTTCAGTTTACAGTTCAGTGGAAATGGCACTGTTCCATAAGAATATGTCAGTTTGGTTTCATTTAATGACTGAAGCAGAGCCCAGAGTTTCTTTATATTGACGTTACATGCCTGTGAAGTGTTGACTTGATAGATTGCATCAAGAGCTTCAGTTTCAAGTTGTTCTGCTGGCGTGCTTTCAAGTGAAGCAAGAATGGTTGCAGATAGACTCGGATTAGTGCTTTGGGAATGAATCAACAAAGTGAAAGTTACTGTCTCAATACTAAAGAAAAGGGACAGCCGATTTCACCTCTCTGCACCTTATGTTGATTTGTAAGTGATTGTTTGCTGACATTAACACTATTGATAGGAATAATTTCTGTGTAAGTTGGGGAGTGTTTGAAATGGCCTCCATAGCTACATGTTGAGATTTAGCAAAGTCATGCACATAACTGCATGGGATACTTCAGCTTCACATCCAGATTTGCAAAAGGATAGAGGAGTGAATTTTCCTTTTGTTTTACCACTGTCATCTGCCCATGTGTTGTTCTCTTAAAGAGGTTTTTAAGTGTCATCAGATAAATGGTAGGTTTCAGGGTAACACAACTGTATATAGGTTACTGTTGATGCTGTCCCAGCAAATTTCAGAGCTGTGGGGAGCATTTATGCTTAGTTATATTGTTTGAAGAACTAATCGTGCTCCTTTCAAGGCCCTGAGGAGGAAAATGCTGTGAGCAGAGGGATTCTGAATGTTTTACTGGAGCAGGTGCAGCTGGCTTAACCCGCTCTCTCATGGTAATTGAGATGTTGGGAGGGACTTGGTGATGTTTTGTTTGTTTGATTGCCATTTTCCCTTATTCCAAATGTATTGGCAGGAGTATCAATATAAGGCTTACAGAGCTAAACCCTTCATATGCAATTCCCAGATTCTTATTTGCATCCATGCATCCCAGTCTGTATGACAGGAAAATTACTGAACCCCCTTTTGCAACAGGTTTTGCTTTAGTTTTATCATGTCTTGCATATACCTAAAGCTTAGGGGTGAACTTCAGCTATGCTTTCTGGCACAACTGAGTGGGCTATTAAGACATCTTGAGAGGGAGAGGTGAGTTGCTTTTAGAGCCTGCAGGCAGGAGTATGGTAGTAGAAAAGGAATGCAGAGAGCTGTGACTGGTGTGACTAGAAAACACATAGATTTGGCTAATAAATCAAGCTGGCTGTTGTGGCATGTACCTGAACGATGCTGAACTTTAAGCTTAAAGCTCAAAACAGCTTAATTTTATAGAGATATGATATAATTTGAATTTTTAATTTTTAACTTTTAGCAGAAATTTGAATTAGCCTCTTACTGTTATGGAGGTTTAAATGCATTTGAAGGTTTTGTTTATCTACCTTGTGTTGTATCAGTGACATTCTGTTCAACGTTTATGTTTTGTGGGGTTAGTGATGTGGCATTGATAGTTGTATGAAACTTGTCATTGTACTGTATTAATTTTATGGAGTTTTAGTCTTAGATGTGGTCAAATGGACTATTAACATTTATGTATTAACACAGACCTGTATTCAGGTTTTTTTCCATTGGCCATGAAAAGAAAGCTAATGTGACAATCCTACTGGAAAGGGAATGCTCAAACAAGATTAAAAAGATTCCAGGAATACAGCATGCCATTCTTCTATTAATAGAATTAGAACAAAGGATGCTAGAAACCTTAAGAAGGGAAGAAAATCTGGTTTGGGATTAAGCTCAGAAACTAACAATTGTACTGTTTGAATTGTCTTCCACTGTGACTGGATGATAAAATCAAGTCAGATCAGCATTTATATTTAATCCCAGAAATTAATTGGCCTTTTAAAAACCAGTGACAGGAAGCAGTAGACGGGTACCCAGCTTGTTTTTCTCAGATTCAGGAGGTATAGGTGTTGAATTGTTGTGTTGAATTTGTGCAGTTCTCTTAAGAACCGTGGCACAGCAGAAATGCAGTTTTCTACAGTAGTTGATACTAGCATTGGTCACTTTTACTGCTTGGTTTTGAATATGGGAGCTGAGGCATTCAAGAACAGTAGCAGTAGAAGGTGTATCAGTGAAGTTGAATAAAATTGTGATCTCAGCTTTATAGCATATAATGCATATGGTGCTTTGTTTTTTTTCTCTCAATTTTCTATTGTAAGATGCCACAAGAGTAAAAGCTATGCTTTGACTGCAGAGAATAACTGATTCTGAAATGAGACTTGAGGAACGGTGGCTCCACTTATATTTTTTACAGTTAATTTTTTTATTGGTTTGTTTAGCATCCTGAAATTGATTATGCACACCTAGTGAATTTAATTTACCTTCCCATCAAATCCTGATACTGCAAGTATCTAGGAACAATTTTTTATTATTATTATACCAAGCAGAAAGTGGTCCTCTTGAACCTAATGTATGCACAAACTGCTTAAGCACTTTTATTGTCAGACTTCATTTGTGTGTGCATCACAGCAGGGAGGTTGTGACTAGATGATGTTAAGGTCCTTTCCAGCCCTAACCATTCTATGATTCTATCTTAAGGAGCAGAAGGCACAGAAACAATGTGGCTAGAAAGAAATCTGGTAGGTTTTACAGTTAAAGTAAATGGGGATGGTTAAGTCAGATAGCCTTTAAAACTTGTGTTGATTAGGTGAACTGAAAGTTCAGTGTTTTTTCAGTAGCATTACCTTTTAGTGTATTTAAAAAAACTGACTATCACCTTAGTCTGTAAAGGTGCTTAGTGGCAAGGTGAAAGCCTAGCAAAACCACTCAGAACACAAAATAGGAAGTAAAGTTTACTTTCCAGTGTGTATATACATATGCTACATTGATCTGTCAGCATCTTACCTAGATTAATTTTGACGTTCAACTGGAATTACTTGGCTTCCAGGTTTTTATCTCCTGAATCCTTGCTGTGTTTTTGAAAAAGAGGTGCTGGAAAAATCTGCTTTAGTACAGGATTGGAGGGTGAGGTTTGTCCTTTTCTTTAGAACCCTTTCATCAGATGTGGAAGAGTAAATTAGTGTTTTCAAGGCTCCTGCTGGACTGGTGCTGCACATTCTGGAACACTCGGGGAAGACCGTCTTACCACTTTCCTTGGTGAAGCAGTGTGTGAAAAGGAAGAAAATTCTGATGGAAAAAATACCAAAATGTTAGTTCCCAAGGTGTTATTTCGTAAGAGGCAGAAATAGTTTTCTAAAAATTTTGTTTGATATGGAGGCATGCAGATGGATGTATTTTCTTCTCAAAAATGACAATTTCATATTTCAATTGCAGTTATTTCCTCAAAACTTTTAACAATTGGTTGCTTCCTGCTGGAAGCAGTGGAACAATTGCGTGTAATTTTCATGCTTCTTGAATAGGCTTTTATTTAATTTGTAATGGGATATTGTACTGGTTTCTGATGACGCATGTGTATGGATCTAAGTTCAGTAGAATTCAGCGGTAAACTACTTTGCTCATGTCTTCCAGCTCATCCCAGAAAGGTTTCAAAGTTTTACATGTATATTTTTAATTTGTGTAGCATGCAAAGGTGTAAATTGATGCTGAGTTTCATGTTCTGGATTTGTCACACTTTTCTGGGTAAATACTGCTTTTTGCTCTTCTCACCATTCCCACTTCCTACCCTGGATAGTAGTAAATGAGGACCACCAGCTCCTTGTAGCACTAAAGCAGTTCAGGTGGCTGCTTTAGAACAGGCAGTTCTCAAAAGGACAGTTGCTCAATAAGCATCACCATTTTAAGAATGCACCACACAATCCTAAGTCATTTCTGGGTACTGAAGTGTAGTGATTAACTGTTGCTGGTGGAGATCACAAGTACTATGAAGTACAAAAGAATGAAAATTCTGAGCGGTGTTGCTTGACTTTTCTGGTATGATGATAAATTATGCTGACTTTATGTCAGCAAAATACAGACCTTGAAAGACGTCATTTTACTTCCTGAAAGTGTAAACTTACATTCAGATTAAAAGTAGCCTGGAAGTAGAGGCTTCACTCCAAAAATAACTATAATCAATTATACTCCTTTTTATTGTTAGTGCCAAAATGTAGCATTCTGACTTTAGGTGCAACTGTCATGTTCAAAATCCCATTTACAATTTTTCAGCTACCCATTTCAGTGGTGCTTTGGTATGATTGATGAATAATATGCATGATTTATCTTTGGAGTATCAAAAGTTTTTTCTCTTTTTCAGAATATAAAACTGCTTGGGGAATATTTTTACTTCCTTCATATAAACAGTGAATAAATTCTTGCATTTAAGTGCCTTAAAATAATAAACGCACTTTAACTTAATGAAGCTGGAATTTAAAAAAAAAATCACTTGTCTGATTGTGGGATATATGTTTGAGATTAAAGAAACAAAACAAAAAAAAAACCCCATACACCTAACGCTGTACTTTAACATAACATTTCTTACAGTTTGTAGTGTGAAAGGGAAGTTTTGAAATGGGATTTTGGCCTAACATCTTGTTGAGCCTTTCTCAGAATTTTTTAACTTACACAAATCATATTTATGAAGATCACTCAAATGCCAGTCTGAGAAATAAATAAAGATACTGTATAATATTGACTTCAATTCTTCCAAGCAGCAATACCATAGTGTGTGCCAAAGCAAAAAGCCTGAAGTTGTCATTCTGAAGCTCTAAAGAAACAACATCTTAGGGGCGGAGAGCGGTGTGTGCCTCAGCTGCAGCATCACTGCACCACCTAGTGTCTCTCTGGGCTAGCTGAGTTATACTCCTCGAATCTCTGCCGAGTTTTTCTGGCTTGTACGGGTTGTCTGCATTGTGCAGAAATAACTTGCCAAAAACCTTGGGTGTTTCTTCTGGAATATGATGTTCCTACTTCTTTTTCCAGTCTGCTCTAGGCTTTTAAGTCCCCTGCAAATTCAGTAGGAGATGGAAATGCAGCTCCTGGTGCTTCTGTGTCTTTGTGCCTTTCATGCTGCAGTTCTTCTGCTCATCTGTTTTACAGAGAAGATAACTTTAGTGTATGTGTGTAGATATGTATATAAAATATGTTTGTACTACTATATCTTAATATGTGTATTTATCAGATTACATCGTGGCATTACATTAATACCTGCAAAAGCCTTCATAAATGTTTCTTCTGGAATATGGGCAAACATACAAGATACGTAAGTTGTTAATGGTGATCAGGATGTTAGAGTAAAATATATGTGTGAGGGTAGTAATCTGTTGTTTTATCAAAGATAGGATAAAAAGCAGGAGACTAGGTTTTTCTCATAAAGTACCCCTAAAGCCACTCAGGAACTTCAATTTTTGTGTCTTTCCATTAAGAATTTTCTTATTTCCCTACTTCTGTCTGGATTGGTGGGCCCTAAGAGTTGCGGTGAATGGAGTTAAATCCAGCTGGCAATCACATTGGTGCTCCCCAGACCTCAGTACAGGGCCCAGTTCTGTTTAGTGCCTTTATCAGTGATCTGAACAGGGGAATCAAGTGCACCCTCAGTAATTTTGTAGATGACACCAAAATGGCTGGGAGTGTTGATCTTCTGGAGTAGAGGAATGCGCTGCATAGGGATCTGGACAGGCTGGATTGGTGGGCTATGGCCAGTGGTATGAGATTCAGTGAAGCAAAGCACTGGATTCTGCATTCAGGTCCAACAGCATCCTGGCCTGTATCAGAAATAGTGTGGCCAGCAGGGCCAGGGCAGTACTGGGCACTGGTGAGGCTGCATCTCCAGTCTTGTGTTCAGTCCCCTCCTTATAAGAGAGACATTGAGGTGCTGGAGTGGGTCCAGAGAAGGGCAACAAAGCTGGTGAAGGGTCTGGACCACAAGTCCTTTCAGAAGTGGCAGAGGAAGTGAGGTGGTTTAGACTGAGGAAAAGGAGTCTGAGGACATCTTATTGTTCTCTCCAGTTACCCTCTCCCAAGTAACAAGTGATAGGACAGAGGAAATGACCTCAACCTGTGTCAGGGGTGGTTTAGATTAGATATCAGGTTAAAACTTGTGCATGGAAAGGGCTGGCAAGAGTTGGAACAAGCTGTCTGGGGTGGTTGGATGAGCATCCCTGGAGACCTTTAAAATACACTTTAAAGATAGAGCAATCCAGTAGGAAAAGATGAGCAACTTGATGATGCTTTAGGAAGCCGTTTTGGCTTACTTTGAAGAGCCAAACAGCAGAATTCATGGAGTGAGTCAAGGAGCCACATGTAATTGAGCAGGAGGAGTGTGGAAAACATTGTGCTTGAAAGGAAGTTGTTTAGTCAGTATCTTGCCAAACTGTACCCAGCCCATGAGTAGATGGGTGTTTGGGGAGAGAAACCTGCGTTACCAAAGATGAAAAGAGGTGTTGGTCTTCTGTGAACCTTCTAAAGGCGTGTTTCTAGAGTAAAGGAAGCCTTAGTGAGCCTAATATAGCCTCTAGAAAGCATGCAAACAAACAAAAGCAGAAAACCAACTCACCTTGGATTTTAATGAGCTATTTCTAAAATAAATTTTGGCTTGAACTCTTAATATTTTAAGACTATCCCGATTGTCCCCTTCCTTCCTTTCAAAGTGCTTATCCTGCATTCTCAAAGTCTTCAATGGAATTGGTAAATGTTTGGCTTTAAATATATAGGAAGCACAGTTTTCCTAGGCAGTATCTTACTGGCATGGACAGGTAAAAATTTCCTCAAAAAAACAGGTGGGTTTTTTTTTCCTCAGATGAGACTAGTGTATGCATTACTTGGATATTTATACATGCAGCCTCACCAGTTTTATTTAGGTGTTACTTTAATACAAAGTTGAAACAAATAAAACTATTCAGAGATTAAGTAATCAGTAATCCAGCAAAAGGATGCCTTCTGCCACATTCTTTAATGGTTCTGAATAAGAAGTAACTGATGTCCAGGTTACTTCTTATTCCTTTCATTATTTTGGAATTTCAGAACAATTAAATATTTCTAAAACTCAAGCCACACGCTTCTATTTTGATGTGTTGCAGATTTCTGCAAGAATTGTTCAACTGCAGATGCTATTTCATGGCTGAACCATTCAGAGAATGCTAGTTCAAGGACTGCTGCTGTGGACTTACTGTGTGATACCCTTTGTTACATTCAAGCATAATTTGTCACTGGCATGTTGTGAGCTGGATTAAGTGATATATTTTGAATTTAAAAGCTCACAACTTCTCAGAGCTCCAGATCAGCAGAGGTCTTCTGTGCATATGCAGCATTTTTCCATCTCCTTTTCTTACTTTTTTCAACAGTCCTTGTGCACTAGAAAATCTGGGCATTATGCAGTGAATATTTGTAACAGAGTTACAATGCAAATGAGACTTAGATGTATTTGTCAATTAATATTCTCAATGGTCTGGTGAACGGTGCTGTTGCCCTTCATCTCATCAGTTCTTCATAGGACTGTATTTTAGTTCAGTTTGCAGGCTGGAAGGCATTTGGTGTCATAGTGCAGTGAGAGGTAGAAATGAATTCAAGTTCTAACATCCCTGGAACTTTTCCCCATCTGCTAGCTGGCTAAAAGTCCCATAATGGGAGAAGATTGACCCCTCTTTTCCTATGGGAGGGGCTGTTGTAAGTCCTTGGATTGATAAATATGGAGGAAATCACAAAATCACAGAATTGTTAGTGTTGGAGACCTGTGGAGATCATCAAATCCAACTCCCAGCCCATGTGTTTGCTTCTTTGCACTTTTCAGTGGACAGGCTATTTGACTTGAAGTCAAGAAGCCTGAATTATGCTCTTGGCTTTGCTGACAGTTTTGACACTGGGTATTCTTCAGGAAAGCGTAGTTTTGCTAACTGCAATAAAAATTCACAGCGAAATAGTGCTGAGCAGTGTCAAGTGATGATTGTGGGCGTTGTTGTCATGCCAGATTCAAACTGTTCCCAAAAGGAGTAAAACAAAAAAACCCTTAACTATTGCCTAGTAAATAGTTATCATTTGATGGTTCTGAAAGTTTTGTGCAACTCAAGAAATAAAGATTGGTCTTTGAATGCCTGGAATAGTTATGTTGTACTTGCATAGCATTTGCTCATACTGTTGTAGATAGAATTTACAAACTACACAGTGTGATTGGTGTAACTTTTAAGTGAAAAATGATTAAGAGAAGTTTTTGATTATCTAATCTCTTTTGCATTAAAACCAGTTCTGTTTGTGTTTGTGTGTAATGACATTCAATTCATCACATCTGTGAGCAACAAATGATTAGAAATGTTATGCTGAATTTATATTTTTTTTAAATAGGTCTTTTTAGATAACCCTTATATTTAGATTACTGCTTCTAAATGTAGTTTTTGGGGAAAAAAAAACCCATTTCTCACATGAACTGTAGCATCCTGGGTCTTCCATTTTCCCTGTCTTGAAAGTGGGGTCGTATTTCCCTCCTAGATCCTAAGCAAAGGTCTGCCATACCATACACAAATACTTCATGAAAGTGCATCTCCAGAGAGGAGGAGATCAAAACAGACAATGCGAGGTGTAAGATTTCTGATTGGCTTTTCTTCTGGGGAGACTGTGCTTAAGGTTCTTCACCTGAGTGCAGAGGTTGGAACTGGATGATCTTTAATATCCCTTCTAGCCCAAACTGTTCTATGGTATGATATAATACATGCTCTGGAAGTGGGAAGCTTCAATCAGAGGCTGGTGTTGGTGTGCTTTTCCTGGACCCCCTTGGTGCAGACTGAACGGAGTTCACCCTTGGCAAGTTAGCACTGAAGGTGCAAGCCTGTGTTCATCCTAATTCTTCTGGATTAGGAGTGCAGAGATGAGATTACGGTCAAAACACAGGATGTTGAATTCAAACTGGATTCTAAACAGAAAAACCTAAAGAAACCCCCCTCAAAACAAACAAAAAACCCTGCACAAACACCCCCTCCCTCCAGAAACTTCCGCATTTTCCATTGTGTTCTGAATTCTTCAACAATTAAATTTGTTCTACTAATGAAAAAGGCAATCTGTGAATGGAGGGTTTGATTAGTATTGTGTACTGATCTTGGCATGTGTTCCTATCTGTTCACAGCCTGTGAAGCTCGCATAAAGTCAAGGGGAAAAGTTCACTTAAGGCTTATTAAATTTCACAGCATTCATGCAGCACAGCTGGAGCTGATAGCTTCACCTGTTTTTAAATAAAGTCATCTGTCTGGCTGTATGATTAGCTTGTCATTCTTACACATAACTTACTAGAAGTGTAAGGGCAGAGGGAGTGTCTTATTTGCAGCTATTGTAATTTTTATTGTCTTTCCCTTTTTCCTTCCTGGAGGCAAGTCCACAGTTACAGAAGTGGTTAATTTTACATGTGCAGTTAAAAGGGTTGCTCAAATGTGTGTGGTTATTTCTGCATAAGGACTTCCTGGATTCGGCAGTTAAACTGATAAGATTTGCTGTTGATAGAGGCTGCTAAACCACAGTGTTACTCAGGAGAATAGAGTCAGATGATAATTTTTATGATAAAAAATTATAGCCAACATATGAATTTTCAAATGTTCTGCACTGTGCTTTTTAACCCTTTTTTTCTCTAAAGTTTCAAGTAGATTCCTGGTGGGGTAAACCCGTATGTGCTTGGAAGAAGGCTTAACCTTGCTACATATCAGTCTGTTTCTGACACTGATTTTTTTTAACAGAAGATTACAGTATTGCTTTTTTCTGGGATCTCTTAGAGTGAAAGTTAAACTCCCAGTAGATTTCCCTACTGTGGTTTTGATGTGTTTCTGTGTGAAACTGAGGGCAGGATTTGTTTGAGTATGTAGGCCACTATTGTATTAGAATTACATAACCGGGTTGAGTGGTGGAAACAGATGAAAAGACGGGGATGTACGGCGTTCCCTCACAGATTATATCCTGCAACAATGAAGACAGCTCAAGCTCTGCAGAGAATGTGGTCACATGCAGTCAAAAAGTTGGGGATTTTGAAAGGGCACGTGAGTTGCTTTTTGTTGCATCTTGCTCCAAGTCTTCTCCCTCTCTCCCTCGTAAACCTCTCCCTTCTCCAACTAATTTTTTTAGCCAGATAACTGTTGTGGCAGGTCTTCTGGTTTTGTTCTTCTTTCAGTGTGAATGAAGTTGTCTTTGGTGATCTGTGGTAGCAAGTAATTGCATAAATCTCTGATGACTGTCAGAGCTGCAACAGCTGCCTGTTCATAGCACACAGATGATTTTAGCACTTTGACTAGTTTCCTGCCAAAGATACTTATAAGCAGTCTATTTTGGGTATGTAGAAGGCACCTGTCATTTTGCTATATGAGCATTAGGCAGATTTAAGTAAATCCTGACTACTGTGTTCTAATTAGAAATAGAGTGACTTTAGTCACTAATGAATTTTGACTAGCTAATTCCAGTAATTTGCATTTACTGCAGGTAGCTTGAAATCTGTGTGAAACCTGGGTAGACTTGCAAAACAGTTACTAGTAGCAACTGGAGGGAGGGTTCATAACCATTTTGCCTGCCTTTCTCTCTCCAGTGTTTTGGTGTGCAGTCTTGCAGTGAAATTGTGATGCTATAAAGGGACGCACAGGCTGCTCAGGACCCCTTTGTGTTTCCTTACAGGTGAAGCATGAAGAAACTGGCAAGGTGATGGAGGCTTTTTGTGACCCATCACTTGATGCACTCAGAGGAGAGTCATATTATTAGATATGGAATACAGAAATATTGTGGTTGTGTTGAAGACTTAAACCTTAGCTATGATTAAGTCCTCAACTGATGATTTGTAATGTTTGTAGTCTCTTCCTCCCTCTCAATCTTCTCTTCTCCATTAATCTGTCAGTATGGGTTAGCACTGTGGCAATGGCAAGCAGAAGTACATTTTATAATGTTAAAGAGATTACTGCTTAGAGATTTGACGGAGTACAGATGTGTTTTCTCCCTTATGGGCTTCCAAGGTGAACACTTAGTTCTCTGAACAGTGTTACGGTGCCTGCAAAGCTTTATCAGTATGGCAGAACTAGTGCTGTTGTCTTGGTAATTCTGTTGCACAAAATCAGCTTTGCAAGTACATTGTGTACTTCCCTTCACTAATATAGCATACAGCAAATGGGAGAGTTCCCAAAACAGTTTCTGAAAATGCATTAGTTTAATAATCCCTTACGAATTTAAAAGTGAATTAATTAATCAGCTTTCATTTAATGGTGTGTAACAGTTTCAAGCTAAAAATAAACCCCCAAAATTTACACCTAAAGTGTCCGAGGTAGTCACTAAGGAACATTTTCTAGGCACAGATGAGATGAAGCTACAGGCTCAACATCTTGCAAAATCTTAATTGTAGTGTCTGTAGAGAGGAGTTTCTCTTACTGCTTATTTTTCTACCGGATACCAAGAGACTTACTTGTCTGAGCAAAATAAGTCTGTTAGTTTACGATGCTTTGATTTACTACATGATGCATCTCTCAAATTGTGCTGAAGGTAATACTTGTGCCACTTCTCATGGAAGGCCTAGTCTTCTGAAAGGAAAATTTATGTGAACTTACCTGTTTCATACCCTTAAAACTGTCTCTGACATTTTTACTATGCGTTTCTCAGTCCTTTTTCTGCAGTGTTGACTACAGCACTATTGACTGCTTGTTCAGTGCAGTACTGTACTGAACAAGTAGTCATTTCTCAGGCCTTCTTTCAGCAGGTAGTATATTGAAAGACCTGATGTTAGAGCTCCTGGGAGAGTAAGGCAACTGTGCTGCTCTTTGTCCCCACAGGTAGTAAGCTCTGGTCGATTGCATCCTGCCTGCCTTGCTATTTTGCCTGCACAGGGCTGGACTGAGTATTCTAGGCTGGGAGGTAGTGTTGGTAAGAACTGCATACAGTACAAACTGAATATAAGTGATGTTCTTGTTACACGTGTAAGTTTTTGAGGCTTTTATGCAGTGAGAAGGATGGAAAAGATTTTCCGTCTCCCCTACTTCTACAAAATTTAATCCCACCTGCTTGTACTTCAGATTTTACCCATCATTTGATGCTATCTTTCATTTCTAAAACTTTCTTCAATTAAGTCAGCTGGAATTTGAAAACGCACTGGGGCACTTCTTTAACACAGACTGGTTTTCTGCAGAGCTTAAAAATATCATATAGAAGAGCAGGACAGTGATGGTGGAGTTAAAGGTCACCAGTAAGTAAATTGTTTAAACGTTTTCATACCAGCCAGACAAGCAAAGCCTAGTAGTCACTTCTATTTACGGCAGCATAACAGCGGCTCAGAAGAAGCACTTAGTTAAGGAGAAAATTTTTACTTTTGGAAAATTCTTTCTGTAAGGGAATATATTTAGTGTGACAGTTGAATGTCAGCAAGTTGAAAGGTTAGATATGTCAGCTGGTTAAATGGGGATATCAGATAAAATAACTTCATCATGTGCTTCAGCAGAGTATAATTCACTGACCTGAGACAAACTAATATAATAATAACACTAACAATAATAAATGCGACTCCTTCTTCTCTGGTCTAGACAAGTAGAAATTTAGAAATTCTTCTGTTATTTCTAGTACAAGCCATCCTCTGCTCCAGCATTTTTTAATGAATTTTAAGAAGATCCAAAAGGTTCTGGGAACTGAGAGTATTGTGCATTTTCTGAGAGAACAGTGGAAATTTAACACAGTTCAGTGTTGTAAAATTCCTAAAGAATGCTGAATATCTTGCATATTCCCTCACAAATTCTGACCAGGGCTTGTGTTTTAAGCTTGATTTTTGATGCAGTGAATGCGCAATGGAAAATGTAAACCTAGTTCCTGTTTAGGGTGCTCAGAATCCACAGAAGAATACACTGTAGGGTTCTTTGCATTCCAGTGACAACATCCATAGCTTGCTAAACTGTTGTGTAGTTCCAGAAGACTTTTCCTCTGGAAACTGGGGGGGTGCTTTAAAGTACAGGCATATACCCTTCTTGTGCCACTTCTCTGTCTATTGTTTTGGAATTTGGTTGCCAGTACTTCCTTTAATGCCTTTAAAAAGACCATTTAAGTCAAAACTGAGCTTCTGTCTGAACTTCAGTTTTCTAAGCAAATTCTTAGCAAGTTCCCGAGAGCAACCACCACTTTGGCAGTAAAACCAGATAACCGTATGGCTTGAATGTGTGCCTGTATGTACTCACGCAATGCCTGTATTTTTTTTCTTCAGTGGATGCTTTGTATTTTGAAATGTTTGCAGTGTATCAAACACTGTGGCTTATTTTTCTTCTCATCTTAAAGGCACTGAAGGGATTGGCTGTATACTATATGATGCATCACAATATGATTATTCTGTATTATATTTTAAGCTGTGATGTTGGAAAGATTTTAGGTTTTATCAGATAAACTGATGAGTTCAGGATCAGTTTTAACTGGAAATGTGGAAAAAAATGTTTCTGAGAAGTGTCACAAAACTTGATGTACCAATGCTATATAGTGACACACCGGGCTTTCCTGTAGAATTTAATTTTTCAAGTGGAACCTAAATACTCAGTTGTGTAATTCATAGTGGATGAACATTTTGTTAAATCCACATGAACAAGAAGCAAAAGATTTGAAGGCTAGTTCATTTTGAAAGCCTCACTTTCAGCTGCTAAACTTAACTGCATACTGGAGTGGAGAGTATTTTGTGTGTTATTTGAAGTAGGGCTGTATAATGCTAGTATGATCTGAATTAAATGCCTTTGCTAAATAAGGCTTTTACAGAAAATTGGAATGAGTTGTTAAATAGGAGAAACGTGAAGGGATTCTACCACCCTGGACCTGTTAATATTTTTAAAAGGAATTTCATAATTAATTGAAATACATACATTTCATACTAACTATGAAATTATCAGAGTGTGCGTATTATTTTTATACCTATGTTTTAATAGGCTATTTCACAGTTTAGTCGAGATACTTGTATGCTTTGTGTTTTACTAATTGGTTTCTGTGTGTAACAGGCCCCAGGCATGGAAGAGCTGATATGGGAACAGTACACTGTGACCTTACAAAAGGTGAGTGAGTGCCTGTTATATTTTTATTTTACAAATATTCAAGCCCTGGTTTACTCTTAAGTATATTTTACAATAGATGTTATTAGCATATCTTAGTCTGGAATAGGATTAATTCATTGTCCAGATCAGGTATGTTTTCCATTTGCAAGGTTAATTGCCAGTTAGTTACTCATACAACAGTGTGACTCTTTAATGTTATGAGTCAATTAAATTAGCAAATTAAGTGCGAATATATTTGCTGATGTTTGGTCTTTGTTATGACAATGTAATGTACCACATGCCAGCCATATAGCAGATGGTTCTATCAGGCAGTTGTAGTTAATGTCCAAGCTTATAATAATAATCACTGAACATGTTTGCATTGCTTTTATTTTTTTATATACTTTAATATCTACCAATGTTGAACCTAGCAGAAAACTACTGTCACCAAATTCTAAAGTGTGTGGGCTACAGATGTCACTTTCAGCAATTTTTCTGTGAAAAGAGGAACCATCTCATGATCTCAAGTCCTTCTAAGTTAAAGTAGACCACTTGTTTACAATGGCTAGGCTGCCACACAGTGGTACAGGATATACACTTTGATGGTGATGGTCTTCTCAACTGTTCTGATGATCTGAGTTCAGTGAGTAACCTCTACTGTGCTCCTTCCATCTTTTCACATATTCTACAATGAACTCAACTTGGATGACCTAGGGTAAAATGCTTTCTTGTTTTGTGTGCTGAATTGTTGAGAAAGAATTGGGTTTTAGGTTACAGGGGTAGACAGGAGAAACACTGTAGAACCAGTCCTTAGTTCCTGTAATGTCCAACTTTTCAGATCTTGAATGTTGTGTAAATGAGCATTACTTCTTTGCCTCAGAGACAGGCTTTAACTGCTGAAGTGGCAGAGACTATTGGACTTGGTGCCTCAGCCACTACCACTGAATTTTACTGTTATTTTGAATCTGTATTGTTTTGGCTGAAAGCATCAAGCTTCTTCCTGTAAAACAAAGGTGCGATATGTGAAGTGCAGTTTAAAATTCCTCAAAGGAATGACCAGTTAATATTGACGTTAGTGAAATGTGAGCCGGCATCTGATAAACTGCACACTAAGTTGGAGTTAGGAGAAAAGCATCACTTTATTTTGGTGTATTGCTTTAGCACTATGTTAAAACATTTTGTTAAATGCAACATAATTTGTATGTTATAGTGATAGGAGGTGTATGTTCAATAGCTGATAAAAATAAACCTTTGTGTTTAACAAAATGTATGGTTTTACACACACCTTCTTGTCTGCAGTTCTGTTATACTAACAGTTCTCAGGTCTAGTGTTACAGATGTACTTTCTTCAGACCCTATTGTTTTTCCCTGATTCTGTGAGTGATGTTATGAATGCCATCTTAGGGCTTCTATGGATCTGGCATTTCTATGACTGTAAGTTTGGCATAAATGACGTATTTAAAATTGTGAGAGAGGATAATTATAGAGAACTTACAAATTCACTGATTGCTTTATGTAATCAACCCTGATCTTGTTTAGTCTGGTCAAAGAGTAAGTAATTATTACAAATTAGGTAGCAATATCGATAAAAATGAGATCCTGGAAAAGCTGTTACAATTTTCCAGGCATCACAAGCAAAATAGATTTATCTGACAATAAATCTGATACGAATAACTAGTGGGATGGTGGAACAAAATGCAGGCTAAGTTAGTGAGTCCTTTGCCTAATTACTATTGCAAGGCTATAGACTGAGGTTTTGGAACATGGGAACATATTGTCTTGTTACATGGATCTGTAAATGCATTCCTTTTTTAAATCAAGAGATGCTGTGTATTTCTGCAACTCTCTGCACACAACTATTGTATTTTAAATAGTGTCAAGGTGGGTGCCATTGCAGGAACATTGATGTTACTCTTATTTCTTTCTCCTTATCAAAATGCATCTGGATGGAATTGATTTTTTTGTTGTGTTTGTTTTTGTTGTAAAGGATTCAAAACGAGGATTTGGGATTGCAGTTTCTGGCGGCAGAGATAACCCTCATTTTGAAAATGGTGAAACATCAATAGTCATTTCAGATGTTCTCCCAGGTGGTCCAGCAGATGGATTACTTCAGTAAGCTATTTCTTTGGTTTATAGCAGTGACCCATACACAATACCACTGTCATCCATCGTGCTCCATAATTACCTGGATTTGGGAATAAAGTAACATCCACAAATTATGTAAGATACTAGGTAAATTGATGATAAGGTAACCAAGCAATTTGGGCACGTTCAGACAAAATGTGTTCTGAAGAAAACTGAATGCAAAGCCATTCCTCCAGCAAACCAAGGAATAAATATCTAACCTTCAGAATGGAGAGGGAATTAGAAGTCTGCAATCCTTTCTAAGGTTGAGTGAGCATACAGAGATGGGAGCTTTTGAGGTGGTGTTACAATATTTAATACCATCTTTGGATGTATGGACTGCAAAGAGAACTATTTTAGCTCTGACATAAAGCACAGATGAAACTGATATTGGAATAAAGCATGCTGTTCCTGCATACTCATTCAGTAAAAGGAGTTGGAAAGGTATGAAAAGATGCACAAAAATCATTCAGGAATTGGAGAAGGTGCCTTACAAGGAAAGGCTTAAGGAATGTAATCTTTTTTAAAAAGACAATTGTGATGTGACTTGATTACAATGAAAAGAAAATAACGGGTAATAAGGATTTCTTTTATTTAGCATAAAACACTATAGTAACCAGTAGTTGGTTAAGCTAATGGTCTGACAATAAGGTTAGTAACTGAATAGTCACCAGAATAAACTAATACAAGAAGTGGTAGATTTTTGGATTATTTTTTTTTTTTCAACTTCTCAGTTTCTTGTGCTGAAATGCCTTTCTGGTAGAAAACTGTTTTTCAATCAATCATTCATTATGGGGCTGACTCCTGGGGGTGACTAAGTTTTAATGGTCTATTTGACATGCAGGGGGTCTTAATTGTCCAGTTAGTAATCTCTCTTGGCCTATGTTTTAGGGAATGGAGGACTTTTTGTGGGTGATAGTGTCATTTCTCCCCTTTCCTCCTTTCTCCCTCCCCAGTCACCTTTCTTCAGAGTAGATGGGACCTGAATACTAGTCTTTCAGAAAGGGATACTGGAGTGTTACTTGTCAGGATTTGTCTGAACACTGCTATAGCTGCAGCGGTTTGAAGCTGTCTTGAAATTCTTCTGTTGATATGAAAAAAAAAAGCCTCGAACCCCTAGCACTAGATGTGAAAGACAAGGAGTTTTGAAAGAACTAAAAAGAAAAAAAAAAAAAACCGGAAAAAAAGTTTTAATGGTCATCGCAATACTTTTAAAAGAAAATCTTCTTTGACGTTATGGCAAGGTACTAAAGATGGGTATAGTACATGTACAAAGATATACACTGCTTCCCAAAGTCTAGCTTCTGAACATACTAAAAGCTTCTTCTAGTATTCAAGTATTGTAGTGTTTGTGTAACAAGCACAGTTTTAAAACAAAACTCCATGTGAATGTGAACAGAATCTAAAGGTTCCCCTGGAAAAAAATATAAGTTGTTCCAGTTTTCATGAAGACTCAAATACTTTTTTTTTTTTTTTTTTAATTTATTCTCTTGGTTTTTGCCTCCTTCCTGTTCCAGAGAAAATGACCGGGTGGTCATAGTTAATGGGACCCCAATGGAAAACGTTCCACATTCTTTTGCAGTTCAGCAGCTTAGGAAAAGTGGAAAAGTTGCCACCATTGTAAGTAAATTACAGATGTGTTCAATTTACATTTGTATGCACCTGTGTAAGATTTTGGTTTTCTTCTATGAAATGTACTGTAAGTGCATAAATCAAAGCAAGCCTGTGCCCAATATAGTGTAGACAGTAAATAAACCAAAGCAGACATAGCTTCTACAAGTGAAACAAATGAAAATTAAACAGCATCACAAAGTTATTCTGTTGAAAAATGTATATCCTTAATCTTCAATTTTAGTGAATAATGAGTGGTAGTTCGAAAAAAAAACAAAAGTTATGTGAGGCAAATGATGTCCTGCATAACAGACCTTGTCCAAGAATTTGCTGTCCAGATTGGCTTTCATTAATTGAGAGGCATCTGCAGCTCCCTCTTATGGGGGCTTGTCACATTTTTTATGAGTCATCTAGAAAAAGAAAGTTAAGTATTCATTACTGATACTCTTGCAGAGGTAAAAGTATGTGGTTGTTGATCTGACTTTTTTTTTTAATTCTTCTACTATTCTTCCCAGTAGTATTTCTTACGCACATCTATATAGTCTAATTTACTGGTTGTTCTGTAGGTAGAACATTGTTCTCACCCTCCCATCTACCCCCATTTGAAGTGTGAAGAATATTCATCTGTTGAATTTCACATTCTGACCATAAAAGGATTTTTTTGGTTGTTTTTGCTGTATTGCACTGAACAGGTTGTGAAAAGACCAAGGAAAGTGCAGGCTGCTGCGCTGAAGAGATGCCCCTCTGTTGATTACGAGGACAGAGCTTTAGATGTAATGGATGACCATGCAGAATTTGATGGCAAAAGTGCTCGAAGTGGCTACAGTGACAGAAGTTGGCTTAGTGGTAATGGAGGGCGCAGCCAAAGCTGGGGAAACAGCCTGGATCAGAGCTATCAAGATGAACAAGACAGAGGGCGTAACCGAAGCAGAGACCGTGATAGGGAATGCAGCTACAGCCGTGATCGAAGTCGTGGTAGGAGCATTGACAGGAGCTTGGATCGAGACTATAGAAGAGATCGGAGCAGGGGAAGGAGCATTGACAAGGATGGTGGCTATGAACGGGATTACAGAGGAGACTACAGCCCACACAGTTATAGTCATGGATCTCAACCTGATCCTAGATATGGGAGGGAAGTGAGGAGTCAAAGTCGGGACAGGCTTCATTCCCGAAGTCCTTCTCCTGAAATACACCGTCAGCATGAGTACCTAGGACCACAGGATCAAAATGGACCAATCAGCGTTCTCTTAACTAAAGGCAGACATAATGAAGGTATAGTAGGGGAAGAGAGAAACTGTCTTGTAATACAACATGTTATTTTTGTTGGGGAGGGAAAAGAGCTGAATGTTCTCTGCTTTTGTTGAGTTTCAAACTGATTGCTTAAGTTCTTTTATTTTCGTGGCTGGTTTGGGGTGCTTTTTCCCCCAGGACCTTGAAATTTACGTTTGAACAAAGAACTGTTCACACACATCATTTCAGACCTTTCAAGCCACTGTGACCTTTCATTTTCCATTATCTCTGCCCTGTTCTTCTGGTTCTGGTGGGAAACATGGATCTGATCATGGTTCATTACAGTTGGCACATGTATAAAAGGGTTAGCTACAATTTGTGAAGAGTAGGCTCTGCCTTCAATAGTGCACTTCTGTCCTTCAGTATAATTAAATAAGTTCCAAGGATTGTTGAGTTGTTTGGGTCTCATACTTCAGGGTGTAGTTAAAAGAATACTGAAATAGCAACAGTTGAAACAGCCTTTCCTTGCTGAGTATTAGAGTGTGTAAACGAAAGCCAAAAGCCTAATCTTTCATTTGATATGAAATACTCTTATGCTAGAAAGTGTATTTGAGATTAGGTTGTATGTCTTTTTTGGTTTAGGAGTTTTCTTGGGTTTTGTTTTTGTTGTTTGTTTTTTGGGGTGGTGGGAGTTGGTTGTTGGTTTTGGGATTTTTTGGTAGGAGGGAGTGTCTTGGTTTGTGGAAGTTTTTTGGGTGGTTTTCTTATTTTTCAGATCTGTTATGATTTGTAAGAATTATTTTTGCTCACATAATCTTTGCATGCAAGAGCTAACTTTTTTTTTCATGGACTCTGGCAAGGATCCCTTTTCCTCCTTCCTTTTCTATCCTTGCGTATAATGTTTCTGCTTTCAAAGATAATGCAGATAGGCATACAAATAAGGAGAAATTTAAGGTGTCTTTGTGAAGTTTTATATGTAGGTAGTAATTCATAATAATTTCTGCCATTCATATGGATAGTCTGAAGAATCACTCGTGATTTTTATTTTTCATTTTTTTTAAGCAGATAAATGTTGCTTTCCTTTTCTGTTGTTTTAGGATGTATGTGCTTTAAGACTGTTGCCTTTATTTTTAAATAGTAAATACACTGATCCAAGTAACTTGGATCAAAGAGAATAAAGGGGGGATGGAATGCCCTTTGCTTGAAACAACTGAAACACTGGGCTGCACATAGGACAGGTCAGCATGCAATAGCTGATTTAAAAAAAAAAAAAAACAAAAAAAAAAACAAAACAACAAACCGCTCTTCTGTTTCCCTCTCTACACCATGCCAAATATGATACAGAGAATCTAGTCCAGCATGTTAAGTTGCTGTTGAAGGTACAGACTGATCACTCATCTGTGATTTTGGACTGCTGTTTTTTCTCACCATAATGACAGCACTGAGAAAGAAGAGTTAGCATAGGGTTAAATGGGTTTGCTAGGTCTGCATTTTTTTTTATTTTCTCATGGTGTACTGGGGTGTGTGGTGTAGTGGGGTGTGTTGCATATACACTGTAGTCTTAAAAAAGTGCAACCTTACTCATTTTCTGAAATACAGTGGATTATTTCCCTGATTCCAGAATACGGTCTCCGACTTGGAAGTCAGATCTTCATTAAAGAAATGACCTGTACTGGCTTAGCAACCAAAGATGGCAACCTTCATGAAGGCGATATCATTCTCAAGGTCTGTTCCGATTTCTACTGCTAGCTGTTTAGCAGGCACTTGTTGTAGTGGTTACTCTGGAGTAAGTCCTGTTATAGTTAAGTTCACTGCTAAACTAGAGCACAGTATGGACTTGTTTGTTTACTTGTTCATGTTATTGTTGCCTTTTTATGTTCAGATCAATGGTACAGTGACAGAGAATATGTCTTTAGCTGATGCCCGAAAATTGATTGAAAAGTCACGGGGAAAGCTCCAGCTGGTTGTCCTCAGGGACAGAAAACAGACACTGCTCAACATTCCTTCACTGAACGACAGTGACTCGGAAATGGATGGTGAGGTTTAATGTGGATAAAAAGTTCTGAACTCTATGCAGAGTGGAACCAGGTTCTTAATAAATATAACTAAACACAAAGAAACCTAAGCTCACTTCCTTTAGGTGTAAGAAAAATTTTGTAGTAATCACATAATTATATTTTGGGCAGGGGTGTAAAGAAGCAGCATTGTTGGCCTGGCAAAATCAGTCTTCCTTCTCTGAATAACAAGTCAGTTGCTTTAATAAAAGAGTTCAGTTTTAAAAACGAGTGGCTTGACTGCTCTCTTCTTCTGGGGGCATTAGCATTCATGACAGTGTTCAACAGGAGGAAAATATTTACAGAATAAGAGGAAATTAAGTCCATCTGGACAACCAGTTTCTATTTCCGGTATCAATTCTGTACAAATGATCTCTCATGGTATATGAACAATATTTCTCAACAGAATCTTCCTTTGGAAAGGGCTTAGGATTTTGGGGAGAGCAGGGTGTTACTTATCGCAGGTTATTTGCATCTGTGATGTCAGAATACTGGGTGCAACTTGTGTAAGTTTTACTGTGAAGACAGATATGGTTCAGGTCTAAGGACTACTCTGTTTCTTTTGTCACTGAAAAGCAATGATGGGATGACTTAATGTGAGCATGGTCTTCTGCTTGGGAGCCTACATGTGACCCCAAATAAAAGGCTGCTGACGCTAGTTAATGAGTTTGCAGTATGCTCGGGGTAGTTTTGTGATGTGTGTTTCCTAAAGGTTGTATGAAACCTTCCGGAAATATTTTCAGAGTGATGGGGGAGTGGAAGTACTAAGAGGCATATAGCGCTTTCTGAATGCTAGTCAAATCCAACTTGTAGTAAGAGTAGGTTTAAAGGCTAAGTTTATCTTAAATGTGAAGCTTTGTAAATAATGTGGGATCAGATGCATGTGCAGATAATTTAAATAAATCCTGCATTTTGCTGTTCTCTTCACAGACATTTCTGAAGTAGAGTCTAACAGGTCATTCTCCCCTCAAGATGACAGATTACATCATTCTGATCTAGATTCACATTCATCCAATGAAAAACTGAAAGAGAAAACAAAGTAAGAAGTGACTTCTACTATTTTTGTAGTCCACTTTTCTAATGCTTGTCAAAGAAATTGTTAAAATACATGGCATTCCAATAAAATTTCACTACTCTTTTTTCTTTCTCTTTCTTTTAGTGCAAAAGATGATCCATCCAGTAGGATGTCCAAGATGGGAGCAATGCCTACACCATTCAAATCGACTAGTGACATTGCTACTCCTACTATTACAGCTGCAGACATAAAAAAAGAACTGAAGTACCAAGATGACCTTGCAGGTCAGAATCTGAAGCTTTTGGTTTTTTATTTCCCCCTGGCCACAGAATGTCTGCTCCTCCAGTCATGTTGACATATCTAGTATACTCTTCACACAGAGCCAAGGTCTGTCTTTGCTTAGTGGTGCAGAGAGAGAAGAAATACCTGAGATTGTTTGAAGGCAGTTGTTCATTAGAATTACCACCTCAAAAAGCACATGCTTTACTAGAGCATGTACTAGCCTATTGCCGTAAGCAACCAAATGAAGCTATACCTGAAGTCTTACCTGACTTACTTGAAAGAGTTGTGTATCCCTCCCTTGAACTTTGTTCTTTTTCAAGAATTATAAAAGAGAAGTAAATCGGTTCTAGTCAAAGAGATGCTTGAAGCTGAAATCTGGCCTGGAGGGGTTTGGTTGCTATCAGATAGCTAAAAATTGCTGCACTTGTAATTTCTTTTAATAGCTCAGTAACTTCTGTTGGCTTTTTTACATCCAGCATCTCAACCAAAAGTTACAAGAACAATTCTTAAACCCAGCCCTGAAGATGAAGCAATATATGGGTAAGGCAGTACATGTGTTCTTTTAAACTCAGTGTTTTTCCAGTGACATCTATCTGGTGGTTGGTTGCATGGGTTTGGTTTTGAAGTTCTGGCTTTTTGCCTAATTGGAGTGATACTCCTTTTATAGCTTAATGCCAAGAAGTGAGACATGGTTTCTCACTGACCAAATTTGAGTTAAACTTAGGTTCAGAAGTACCTGCCTGGAAGTGTAGACTTGCCTTCTACCCAGAACATACAGAATTATGCTTCTGGGGTTACATAGGAACATACACAATGGTATATTTTTATTCTGTTCTTTTTGGCAGTACTTGGAGCACAGTATTTGGAGTACTGTGTCCATTTTGGGGCTCCCCAAAACAAATACATTGGTACACTGGAGTGTATGACATAGGAGAAAAGACTGAGCAAACTGGGTTTGTTAAGCCTGGAGAAGAGGACAGCAGGGACATCTTATTGCTGTCTTCAGTGACCTAATATGTAGTGAATGTAGAGAAAACAGAGCCTTACTCTTCTCAGAGGGGTACAGTAGTAGGACAAAGTGCAAAGGATGCAAACGGAAGTATGGGAAATTTTGACTTGATACCAGGAAGACAGCTTTGCTTATGAGGTGGTTAACCACAGGAACATCTTTGCCTTGTAGGTAGTGTTATATCCACTGCCAGAAATACTCAAAACCGTAACTGGCCAAGGCCTGATCAACCTGGTTTGAGCAGAGGGCCATTCTAATCTGTGCAATTCTATGGAAATGTATTTTACACCTCTTCTGTTATTTTATATGTACACAAAAGACAAACCTCCCTTTCCCCACAGTACTAAGATACAAAGAGAATGTCTTCTATTTAATTTGTAAACTAGCTTCTTGCAAGACAAGCTTTTGTACAGCATGTTTTTGTACACGCTGGAAACTTCTATGCAGAAATTCTTTTATTCAAATGAAAGCCTGTTGCAGTTCTGGTCTCTGCTTAGAAGTGAATCAAATGCTGCTTCCAAAATTTAGTCTTCTGGGCTTTTTTTTTCTGATAGAACCTAATACTGGTGATTCTTTAATAATTAAGGTACTTAAAGTTTCAAACTGTATTAACAGTAAATCAATTTCCATGTTTTCCTTTGGGAATTTCTGAATAAAGAAGGGAGAGGAGCACTGAGATTGTAAGGAGAAGCCTAAAGATAAGATTTTGAAGATGTTCTGTAGCTTGGAGTATTTTCTTAAATGGATTCTCTTCTCGGATCTTTTCTGGGTTGGACCCTGCGTATGTTGTCATTGATGTGCAAATTAATCAAGTGATTATTTTGGTGAAGGGGAATTTATAATACAGGCTTAGGGGTATTACTGAGAAAGGCTGACAGATAAGTACTGTCCTCTGTGTTGGAAGGTCACTCAGACATACAGCTTTTCTGACAGCTAAAAAGCTGAACCTAGTTCATTAACCACCTCCCACTGCAAAATGAAAGGACTGATTGTTAACACACCAATAGGTTATACTTGGAAATACTTCTTATTACAAGAAAACTTAAAGACTTCCATCTAACAGACATGTTAAACTGCAAATAAAATAAGTATACATTTAATTCATATGACAGTTCTTAAGCATACAGAGGAAAGAACAACAAGTATGATTACTTACAACTTGATTGTTCTCACAAAATAAAACAACCTCTGAGAGAGGATCTAACACATAGGGAACTATTCTGAGACTCAAGAACAGGGAGTTGTTTTGCTCTGTCGAGACTGTGTATACCAGTTGGATCCTCTTCCTAGTTCAGTTTTCACTCTGAAAACCACAAATTCTCTGCTTCCTTCCTTCACTGTTTACCTGGGTAAATATAGCCTAAAGAGTGAAAGAGAGTGATCAAGAATGTTATTAATATGATTTTGTTGAATGGGTTGCAGTTACTTTTCTCAACAACCTGTTATTGTGATATGCCTAACATGTGGCCTTACTTCCTTTTCCTGTCTGTAAATCTTGTAGTCCTAATACAAAAATGGTGAGATTCAAGAAAGGGGACAGTGTTGGTTTACGACTGGCTGGTGGAAATGATGTAGGGATATTTATTGCTGGAATTCAAGAAGGCACCTCAGCTGATCAGGAGGGACTGCAGGAAGGAGATCAGATTCTTAAGGTATGAGTAGAAGTATGTGTCCCTGGAATGCACGTCACCTTTGTGTGTTTCGTTTTCTTCTTAGTGGAAATATGGAAGAAATTATGATCTTAGGAAGTCAAGTGATTGCTTTAGAAGTGTGTATGTGTGGTGGAGAATTGAGTTTTTGAGGGAAATTGCATGCCAAACTTTAGTTTGTTTAAACAATTCTGTGAAAGGGGTAAGTAGGAAAAATACTAATAGAGAAAAATCTCCAAGATGGGAGAATAAATTTCATATAAAATGCTTCTTCCTAGTGTTGGATGAGGGGAAAAAAGTGAGGCCAGGATATTTTTCTTCTTTCATCTTTCTCCAATTTCCTTGGGTAACAGAGATTTATTTTTCCAGTTTCTGAATTGTGTCATCTATGTCATTGTGTTTCTCTTACTCTTACATTCTTCTTTTTTGCTAAAATTTAAAATACGAAACTAATGTAACTTTTTTTTCCTGCCTCTTTTCTCTTGTGATAGCCTTGATTTTTCAAGGTGTTTTGGAGCATGTTAAAGAAACAGTCTAGCCGTACACATCCCAGACCTTGTTACTTCAGAAAGATTACTGATAATTGCTGTAATAAAATAATTTCTTATGGCAACAGACATAAGTATTGCCTTAAAAAAAAGTATAATAATGGAAAAGAGTATTTAAGATTTTTTTTTTTTTTTTTGACACAAAACAAAGATCTACGGTTACTCCTTCTATTGTTGATCTTTCAGGTGTTAATTTTTAATTTATTGGGTTTTGTACTTAGGTAAACACTCAAGACTTCAGAGGCATTGTTCGGGAAGATGCTGTTTTGTATCTCTTAGAAATTCCCAAAGGTGAAACAGTGATAATCTTGGCTCAAAGTAAATACGAAGGTAGGTGGTTTGAACAAAATATTTGTGTATCTATGAAGCTGTTTTGTCAATGAACCACAAAAAATCGCTATTGTGCTTATTCTTGATAGCATTTTAGTTATCCTTCTTTTCAGTCGTTTAGAAGATAGCTGTATTCCATACCATGAGGGTCATACAGGTGTGCGTGCTTAATGTGTTTTTCAGAGCACTTCTTCATCTCTCATTGTTAGCAGATAGCATCTGCGCTTAATCCTGAAGCATGGCAATTTACTGCTTGTTCCTTCTGCTTTTCTGTCTGTACCAGCTGGCCTAAGATCTTATGATGTTAGCGTTCCTTTTCTGGCAGCCATAAAGGATTCAGTCAGACAGCAGCAAATGGACAGGTTTATGGATGAACAGTTAAGGAGCAAGCAAAGCCTCTTGCTTTCCTGTTGGAGACACAGCCTGCTGTAATATTGAAGCTGCCTTTTGCTTTGGGAAGGTGCAAGTACCTTTAAGGACTGTGTGTGTTCAAGTATAGAACACTCTGGATAAAGTGTGTGTAAGGGCAATGGATGTGAAAGGCTGGTTTTTTGGGGGGGGGCGGGGGGGTTGAGTGTGTGTGTGGGAAGATTTCAAAACTGTTCTCTAGAATAACAGCTTTGTACTCTTTCACACTTGAAAGAGTAAATAAATGTGAATTCCTGTTTTAGTGTACAGAGACATCATGGCCTGTGGCAGAGGAGATTCATTCTTCATCAGGACTCACTTTGAGTGTGAAAAAGAGTCACCACAGAGCTTAGCATTCACCAGAGGCGAGATCTTTAGAGTAGTTGATACACTGTATGATGGCAAACTGGGAAACTGGCTGGCTGTAAGAATTGGAAATGATCTGGAAAAGGGCATCATTCCAAATAAGAGCAGGTAAGGTGGCATCGTGTCTTCCCACCCATTGCTACAAGTAAGATTATTTTTTTTCCAAATGTTTTTTCTTCCCGGCCTACATTTCTTCCTAATTGGGCCTGTAAGACTGTAGATTATAGAACCCCACGGCATTATGTGAAGCGAGGATGAGAGAAGATGGTGTTACCTACATAAAGTAGATCAGGTATTTGCAACACAGAGCCAGAGCTCCTGTCTCAGCAATCAACCAAGCATGGACCAGCTGCTTCAGGTCATCTTCTAGAAAATGGGTGCAGGGACCTTTTTTTGCCTTTCCCCTACTTTCTTCCCCTCACACCACACCCTTCCCTCTTCTCCACCCCCCTTTTCCAAACAAATCTAATAAAATGGAACAAAAAAACCCTGTACCTTAGGAAGCTCATGACTGTGTGTGCAGGAGTACTCTGATTAATCTTTTTTTAAAGGAACTTCAGTGCTTGAATTTCTTTGTATATCCTTTGAAAAATGTTTCAAAAATTTATTCCAAAGTTAATATTTCTTGGTAGCTGTAATTATTATTGTATGACATACTGAGTGAACCACAGCAATATTGTTTGCTTAAATAGCTTTCCTAGTCAAAAATCATGTGAGGGAAAAGTAAGTGTTCAAATTTGCACAGTGCATAAAAGTATTAATTCATCAACAAAAAAAAATCACAGTATTTTTAGACTAAAGCTTTCCCATTCTTGAGGATGGTTGTAACTTTAAGATGGAGAGGAAAAAAGCTCACAATTGCATTGTACTGAAGTTCCTGAAATATGCTGCTTGTGCAACTCCCCCGCCTCTTTCTCAGTCCGTACATGATGTCCTCCCTATTAACTGATCTCACAATACTAGCCTTTGTTTCTGTGCTGTAGTAACGACTTATAAGGCCTAATGGAGAAGAAAACAGTGACAGTAGTTTCTTAGGCCTTCAGTTCTGATTTGCATTTCACCATCTCTTTGCAGTTGCATTCTTTTATTTATGCTTGAGAGTTACCAGTTTAAGAGGACTCATTCCTGCCCAGCGATCTTGTAGCTGTGGCAAGTCAGAGCGTTTTTCTGACACTTTGTTCCAAGGCAAAGAACTTGGACTCCTCCATTCTTTCCTCCTCTCATGGCCATCTGGAAAATTACCTGTTGCACATTCAACGCATGTTGTTCTTCAGTGAAAGTACCTTTACCCTCTTGGAGTAGTTCTGTAGAAATGAACACTGTGCTTTCTCTGTCAGAGCTGAGCAGATGGCCAGTGTTCAAAATGCCCAAAAGGATGGCTCAAGCGATAGGGCAGACTTCTGGAGAACACGTGGTCAGCGATCTGGAGGGAAGAAGAATCTGAGAAAGAGTCGTGAAGATCTGACAGCTGCTGTGTCTGTGAGCACAAAATTCCCAGCTTACGAGCGAGTTCAGTTGCGTGAGGGTAAGTGACAGTGCTGTAAACCGGCCGCTCATTTATTGCTGGCTGGTTTCATGTACAGATACTTGGTTAGCAGAGTAAGTGATTTTGAACAACTTTGTTTCAGTGTTAAATTTGAGCAACTTGAGGTTAAAAATTAATAAAGGAAAAACCCTGTCAGTGTTCAAGGCCAGGCTGGACAGAGCCTTGGGTGGCATGGTTTAGTGGGAGGTGTCCCTGCCCATGGCAGGGGGGTTGGAACTAGATGATCCTAAGGTCCTTTCCAACCCTAACTATTCTATGATTCTATGGAAAAAATGAGCAGGATTTTCTTGTTTCCTCAGCTTCCCCTTGGCTAGCTCTGAAAGTACAATCCATATGACCACGATGATTCACAATCTTTAGCTTGCTCATAAATAGCAAGGTAGTAAACATTACCTTGAGGCTAAATAAATGCCAAGTACTCTCAGGAGATTGTCCAAGTGTAATCAAGGTTAATGTGGTCCATTATCTATAACTCTAAACTAGGTCTATTGCTAGTGATGTTGAGCAAGTCAAGATAATTTTCAGGATATTCACACAGGATAGTATTGTGAAACTAAATAACATAAAGTATCTTAAAGGAGCTCCCAGATGTCAAGATGAAGACTGAGCAATAGAATGGCAAATCCCCCATTAACTTACGAAGACTGTCTTCTGTTTTGACAAAACCATAACAGAATTTTGCATTTTCTTGCTTCTTTAAGCTGCTCTACAGCTCATTTAGCATTTGTATCTTCATTCAGACAAAGCCTGCTGGTCACATTTCATGCTATTTTGCTGGCTGGATGGAAACATTACTGAAGATCTGCATGTTTTCAGAATGCAGAATCCTCTCAATGCATCTTCATTAGGCAGAATAAGGAAGCTGTTAAACTAAAACAATCTCATTTGCTTTCTCAGCAGATAAAAATACCTTTCTGTATGAGTTATGCTGTTGCATAAACTTCTGAAAGAATTTTTTAAATACATCTTCTAATATCTTCCACTTATAACCTTGTGTAATAATTGAGGGTTTCATCTGTGCCATTTGCTTTTGGTATAAAACCAGTCTTATCTGACTTGTTTTTTCTGCAAATATTTTTCTTTCAGCTGGTTTTAAGAGACCTGTGGTAGTATTTGGTCCTATTGCAGATGTTGCCATGGAGAAGTTGTCAAATGATTTGCCTCATCTGTACCAGACGGCAAGTAAGATGTCCTCCTAGCTTTCTTACCATCCTTAACTGAGAGAACGGATAACTTAATAATCAAAGCTGCCTGGCCACTTTAGATAAGTTAAAATGTTCTCTTTGCAGAAACAGAGCCCAGAGATGCAGGTTCAGAGAAGTCAACTGGGGTGGTGCGCTTGAACACTGTGATGCAAATCATTGAGCAGGTGGAGTATTTTTCTGTGAAATTGCTTATAATCAAAGTCATGTTGTTTGGTTTGTTTGCTCTTAAAACTTGGAGAGCCCTCACGTCTCCACTGCATCTGTTTTGGAGTTGTTCAGCAACAATTTTTATACTTTTGTTAGCTATCCTCCAAATGGGAGAGTGCACCCACTATTAGAAATGAAACTCTGCTATCTGAAGTCCATTCTAAATTTGAACAGAGAGGCATCTGTGTTTTACTGCATGCTTTCTGAATTTGACATGGAGGCTTTACTGTCGTGCAGTGCTCTTTCTCTACTGTGACCAGAAACTTAATGGTTTAGATTGCTTCAGAGTTACTGAACTAAGCTACTATTGAACTGAACAGGTGATTATGATAACTAAGCAGCATCCACTGAGACTGCATTGGCTCTTTTTATAATACTGTTTAGAGATCAGGCAAATAGATAGTAATCCAGAAGCCTAAAAGCTTGGGCAAAAAGAATGTACTCCACAGCTTGCCCTGAGCGCAATAAAATCAGTGCCAGAATGTTCGGAGTTCAGGCCCCACTGAAACACGTATTTGAAATACCCATTCATCTTTGTACTAGAAATATCTGAGAAGGAAATATTAAATGTGGAAAAAAAAAAAAGTGAGATTTGCTTCAGCTAGTAAGTACAGATAAAAGCTTACAGTTAGCAGCCAAAATTATTGTGGTAGTGGATTGTGTGGTAGGGGGAAGTAGAGAGAAAAGCCAATTAATTTTCACTACCAATTAAAAAAAAAAAAGTGGAATAAGTGCACTTAACACAAGAATTGCTTAATGTAAGGACATGGACATTCAGGCAAAAGCTGTTCAGAAAAATGGAACTGAAAGAAAAAGGCTGCTTGCTGTGGCTTCTGAATGTCATATAACTGTGGGGAAATATCCCACCAAGCTGTGTTCTTATTTGGACAAAAGTATCTTGTTTTTCCTAAGATACTGTGTTCCAACTACCTCCTGTTCTCCACAAGCAGCCTACTGACAAGCCTTTCTTGTTAACAGGATAAACATGCTCTGTTGGACGTAACTCCTAAAGCAGTGGACCTGCTAAATTATACCCAGTGGTTTCCAATTGTAATCTTCTTTAACCCCGATAGTAAGCAGGGTGTGAAAACCATGAGACAAAGGCTGTGTCCCACATCTAACAAGAGCTCAAGAAAACTTTATGAGCAAGCAAACAAACTGAAGAAAACTTGTTCCCACCTCTTCACAGGTAAGGAAGAATGTGTGTCTAACTTGCTTACCCAGAGGGTAGTGGATGTGACTGTGTAAGTTGTGAGATATCCACTTACTACTCTGTATATTACCTCATGTAGACTGGAACTGAAAGGATGTGAAGGTATGGTCATAAGCATTAACTTGCTTGACTTTTTCCTGAAATCCTTATTCTGCCAGATTCTAATACGAAAGAAATTGTGAATAGCATCCTGTCGTCAAATGATAAGCGTCTTAAATAAGCTTGGGAAATTGACAAGCAATAGAAATACCATGCTTTTGTAAATGATCTAAATTAAATGGCTGTTTAACATTCTCACATAACTAGAACAAAAGGTGTTAAACAGCAAAGAATAGATAAAGGATCACATTGCATTTGCTGTGTATATATAATTTTTCCTTCCAATTTTTGCAGCCACCATCAGTCTGAATTCAGCCAATGATAGCTGGTATGGTAGTCTGAAAGATACAATTCAGCAACAACAAGGAGAAGCAGTATGGGTATCAGAAGGAAAGGTAAGCAGTCAGTCCGTACTGTACTAAGCTGTACAGATGTCTCAAGATATTATTTGCCAGTAAAATTTCTTCAAAATTTTGTTTGCCAGTGTTGGATAGGTTAGACATATAATTTGCTGATGTTTTCCTTGGCAACAAAAGATTATGTATTACTGTTCTTTCTGTTAACCTTTGGAGCTTTCATCACTAGTGCTGTGGCTAGGGGAGAATAGTTAGGAAGGATAAACTGTTACAGAACTTTCCTTTATGATTCTGCATTAGAGTTCCTTTCAGTTTTGCAAAGTTGTTATTAAGGAGTTGTTTGGCATGATACTAAGACCTAACTAGAGTCTAATTCTTATATATTTAATCTTCTTTATTATTATTATTTCGTAGATGGACAGCATGGAAGATGATGCAGATGATCGTATGTCTTACCTTACTGCAATGGGGGCTGACTATCTGAGTTGTGACAGTCGCCTGATCAGTGACCTGGAAGATACAGATGGAGAAGGAGGTGCGTACACTGACAATGAACTTGATGAGCCCTTGGATGAACCCAGGATTTCATCTGTAAGCCGGTCCTCTGAACCTGTACATCATGAGGAGGTGAGTTGACTGGGTTTTCAACAGGAATGTACTTTGGACTTTCTGAAAGCCCTGTATATGTGGCTTAAAAATGGAGTTTTTTAAACTGCAGCTTTATTCTACCTTGGCTAGTGTTTAGAGCTGCATTGTGCAGAGCAAAATGGCAATAGCTCTGCTTTTCTGCCTAACTCTGTAGGTTTCCTGATGATGTTTCATCACCTTGAATTTTGCAATTATACCTGCAGTGATTTTGGTCAGGTTGCTGACAGTTGTTTGACTCCTGGTTACTGTTCCCAAAATAGTAAACTTGAGAGAGGGGTAAAAATGATTGAATTAGTGGGTACTGCAGTGATTTTTAACTCTTTTTTTGTTTCACAGAGTTTAAAAAAAAATAATCCAGAACCAAGGGCTCAGTTGAGAAAAGCTGGTAGCAGGGAGATCCTTAGAGAACCCAGTCCACCTCCAGCATTCAAACCAGAACCACCTAAGGTAAACTTGTAGAAACAAATCTGAGTATAAAGTTGTTCTTCACGGAGAACTCTCTAGATGGGACATCAGGAAGAGGAACAGTAATGATTAGAGTCTAGAAAACATTTTAAGTGCAGAGAGAAGGAATGACTGAGGGTGTTGTTGCAGGATAAGTCAGAAAACTGAAAGGATAACAGTTCTTTTCAAATATGTGTGATCTGTATACACAATGAGAAAGTTTGTTAACAAATTGAGAGGCACTTTTTTAATTCAGCAAGCCACATACAGGCTGATCATCAGGAAAAGTGTATCTGATGGCCATTATTGTGAAGCACAAAATCAGAACCTACCACCTCTGAAATCAGTCTTCACCACTGGAAACTCCGGTAACTGTTTATTTCAACCTTGCTCAGGAATGGTGCAATGGGAAAATTGACACCAAATTCTCTTTTAGCAATTCCTGATTTACCCTGAACCTAAGGTTCTTTCTTCAGGAGGACAGGTGCCCTTTCATACTGCATGTATTGAGAATATATTGAAGTATGCCTTGATAACAGAGATTGAGCAGAGTAGGACATGTGTAAGGAAAAAAAAGATGGACTAGAAAACAGATTTGGGTCCTGTGCACTTCTCCTCGTAGTGATATTCTACATTAAGTAGTACTGAGGAATCCTTTGGGAGGGCAGTTTTCTCTGTGCTGTCCCCTAACACGTGTTGTAGTTATGTCAATCCTTAACACATGGGGCAAACATGTCAAAATAGGCTAGTCTTCTATAGGTTGATGTGTAGTGTTTAAGCGTATGCCCAAAATGTGGCAGCAGCTCAAATAACTGGCAAGTGTTTCACCGGATGAAGATTGACACTGTGAAATGCATAGACAAATTATTAATTTCAGATCAAAGCCTTCATTTGAAATGAGAGCTATGAATTTGCTGATGTAAACTTTGCCTATTTTATACTTACAGGGGAAGTTACAAAACAAAGAGGATCTATATGACTTCCCCAAGACCTATGACTCAAGATCAAGTAATGTTGCTGTCAGCAGTGAGACTTCATCTGTACCAGCTAAAGCGGCACCACCACCTGTTTCTGTGAAACCTGCCTTTGGGCGTCCCGTCCTGAGAAGCTCTCAGCCCGCAGTCCTACCTACAGAGGAGGAGGCAAAGTTGGAAGAGGAAGGAAGTGAACAAGAAAATACTCCAAAATCTGTATTGAGGAAAGTAAAAATATTTGAAGAGATGGATCATAAGGCAAGGAAGCAAAGAATGCAAGAGCTACAAGAGGCCCAGAATGCCAGGGTATGAAGAGATGCATTCTCCCACTGCTGCGCTTTCCACCATATAAAATAGCCTGCATCCTGAAAATGCAGATCATGCCCTTGCATTGTGTTGCTTCTGGAAAGCAACGTCTGGGAAACCACACATTCAGACATTCTATTGTGTGGACTGGATGTAGGAAAAGGACATACTTTAAGGCTTCCTGTTGTAACTATAGAAAGCTGACTTCTAATAATCCTGTTGCTTTTGGCAGGTCATTGTTTTCACATGCACTTTGAATTACAACTCCAGCAAAGGATCGTATAATTGCAGGAATATGAATAACATTAGTTACCAATTTGTGCTTTAATTGTTTCAGATCTAGCTGTGCCCAGCTAGATGTACTGTCTAGATTCTCTAATAATTAGACTTAAAAAGAACATTTATTTTTCTCATACTTTCTTTTCAAGCTTGAGATAGCCGAGAAGCACCCAGATATTTATGCTGTCCCTATAAAAACACAGAAGTCGGAACAGAACTGGCCTCAGCCTATGAGGTAAGGTTACCCAGTTTAAAGCATTTTGTCTTGATTGTTTACCAAGAGGAGGTAAAAACTATCTTGCCCGTTTTCAGTCATACAAATAATGCTGCTTGGTATATCGCTTTGTTGTTGTGCCTCAAAGATTACTGTAAAGTGGGTCAAAATTTCAGTGAACTAGTTTTGTTTTTCAGAGTATATTTTTTTATTTCTATTCATTTGTGCTGTTTGAGTCGCCTGTTCTTTTCTGAACTATTTGCAGAGCCATTTTTTTCCTAGCCAGTATTACTCAGCTTTTCTGCATTCACATCCTCTGATGTCTACTCTTTCTGTGCTGGATACTTGGAGACTGTTAGTCTATCCTAACAAAAATTGCTGGTTTAATTGTTTAATAGCACTTAAATGTTTATTCAGTTGCAGATGTATTGTGTGGGTAAGGAAAGTGAGGATGAAACTTGTCTGAGGTCACCCTTCAAGTCTTATCATAGTAGTAGTCTTTCACTGAAATTCAGTGACTTCTGGACTGCTTGACCATTGTGTCATCTTACCCTACACACTCTGTATTTCTGACTTGAGCAGTCACCTGTGCAAAAGCTAACACACTGTTGATGTCTTCTGCTTTGCAGGACTTTGTTTTTCTCATCTCTTAGTAACAGCCAGTAGATGATGATGTTGTAGTATGTTCTATGATTCTATATAATCTAAAATGCAAAAATGAAGTGATTACTTTCAGGTTTTCTTGGGTTCAGAAAAGCATACTTTTTTTTTAATAGCTTCAGAAGCTTTTTAGAAGCAGTGTAAAGTAATCTTTAACCACATAGAATGTTTGCTGACATACAGAGATCAGTGCTATTGCCGTTCTATGGGAATGTTAATGATTGATTCAAGAGAGTATTTAAGTACTGGGATAATGAGGAAGGAGGATAATGTCTTGGTTTTGTACACTGGGGATTGCAAAAATCATGGCTTTTGAAACTGAGAAAATGCCGTTCCCTGGCAGATTTTATTTCTATATATCTGGTTAGTGCCACATTAAATGGGTAGCACCACAGTGTACAAAAAACCAAATGTGTGAGTTATTTCTGCCCGCTTCTAAGGATATGAGCCCCACTGAGAGTCTTGAGTGAGGAGAGAATTTGAGAAATGTCAGAGGAGAAGACTTTGAGACAGGAAACTGGGGATGCAAAAGAAGCAGCAGGCATAGAAAGAATCCGGTGCAAAAATAATTGAGGAAAATGTCAGTTGAAGTAGCAGCAATGGCTGAAAACCTCTATGCGTAAACAGTCTCTCTCTCTCTCTCCCTCCCTGTCTTGCTATGTTAGCTCCAGACCTCCAGAACCCCAGAAACCTCCTATTAGACCTTACCTAGAGAACCGTGGCAGTTACGGCAGTGATGCAGAGGAGGAGGAGGAGTACCGTCGGCAGCTATCAGACCACTCTAAGAAGGGCTATTATGGACAGCCATCCAGATACCGGGACACAGAATTGTAGGCTTGATAGTATGTGCATATATAATGCTCTTTTGAGGTTTCTTTCTTCACAGCTGAAGTGAAGCAGTAGTTAGTCTTGAAAAGCTGTATTTTTATTAGGGGTGGTGTTGGAGGGTACGCTACTCTACTTAGACATATCTATACACTGGAACTGAAAGAGTTCATTTTTGGGGATATTAATTATTTTGTTAGCATATAACAGAAGAAATCTCTTATTGCCTGAATGCTGTTGCCTTTTTATAAGGACCAAATCCTGAAAGTTTGTGTTAATTTCTAGTATTTTCATACTTTAACATAAACCCCCGTTTTCCCCTTTTATTAATGCTGCCTTTTTGGACTGTTGTGTTATTAAAGTGTGATCTCAGAGATACACTTCTTCATGCAATAGAACTAAATTTGAAAGTTTTAACAACAGTAAGTGCCTTTAACAAGAAGCATTTAAAACTGTTTTGACACCTGGTACTTGGTGCAAAGCCATAACACACTAAAAAGGGGATTGACTGGCTTACTGATCTTTTTTTATCAGTTTCAAGGCAACAGTTTCCTTTTTTTCTAAGTTCATAGATGCATATGCAATATTTCATAAATACAGTACATCATAGAGGTGCAATTGACTGGGTTGTTGGAAAAGACCAGGCTGTACTTGAACAGAGATAATGATGTAGAAATTCAATCATGTATTAAAATTTATACAGACTGCAAATAATAAAGGATATATTCTAGACAAATACTATGTATCTTATCTTTCTTTTAAACAGTATTAATCTTCTAGTCTCTGACTTTCATGAGTGTACTTACAGCAGTTCACTATTCAGTTCAGTCTCATCTCCTGCTGTTCAAGTAGTGGAAATGTCACTGCTGATGTTGCTTCCCAGTGTTCTGAACGTGGTTTTAAAATTTGTTGTGTTTTAAAAGAAAACTGATGCAGAACCAAAGACTTCCTGCAAGAGACTTATCTTTCAGAATATTAACTTCTGCCTCCCCATTCCTATTCTTTCTCCTGAATTCTCCTGCATGGAATAAAAATTCTTGACAGGGTCAGAGATAAATTTCTTTTTGCTAATGCAATAGAAAAGATGGTTTTCTAATGCTCTTTTAAAATAAAATAAGGTAGAATTTTGTTGAAGAAACAGATGCATGTCAAATGAGAAGTCACTTAGGTTGGAAAAGGCGCTTAAGATCATAGAGTCCAGCTGTAAACCTGATGCTGCCAAGCCCATGACTAAGCTGTGTCTCTGGATTGCCAGATCTACAAGTCTTTTAAATACTCCCAGGGGTGGTCACCCAGCCACTTCCCTCGTGCAGCCAGTTCCAATGCTTGACAACCCTCCTGGAGAAGACATTTTTCTAATGTTCAATCTGGACCTCCCCTGTTGTAACTTGAGGCCATTTCCTCTAGTCCTACTGTCACTTGTTACTTGGGAAAAGAGACCAACACCGACCACACTACAACCTCCTTTCAGGCAGTTGTAACAAATGCTAAGGTCTCCCCTTAGCATCTTTACTCAAGGCTAAATAACCCACCGCTCAAGAGGACTTGTTCTCTAGACCCTTCGTGAGCTTCAGTGTCCTTTGTATAGGATACAGCACCTCGAGATGTTTCTTGTATTGAAGGGCCCAAAACTAGTGCAGTCTCGGCAGGGCGATGATCACTTCCCTGACCCTCCTGGCTATGCTATTGCAGATACAGGCCAGGATGCTGTTGGCCCCAAGCATATGACCTGGCACTTTACCTTGCTGAACCTCATACCACTGGACACAGCTCATTGATCCAGCCTGTTCAGATCCTTCTGCAGAGCCTTCCTACTTTTCAGCAGATCAACACTACCAGCTCAGATGGTGTGGTCTGCAAAATTACTGAGGGTTCACTCAATTCCCTCTATTGATACAAGGAAATCAAGTGCCTAGAAAACATAGGGTTAAAACACTTTTAATTTAACTTAGGTCTAAGATGGAGAATAAGGTTTGTGTTGTAAGTGTGGTGCAATAACAGAATTTAGTAGTCTTACTAACAAAGAGTGAATCATTTCATCCTTCTAATGAGTGAACTCTTTCTTACCATCCTAATTTATCAGTTAGTTTGGAGACAGTGGCTCCTGAACATCTGCTAGCTTGAGATACTCCTTGTTTGTCCATCCTGTCCTGCTTGCAATGCATTTTATCTGAAGGTCACACTGCTCTAAGTCTTTGTCAGCTATCAGAAACTTGCAGATATGGCTGATTACAGCTAATTGTGATTACTGGAGCATCCAACTGTGCCAAAGGTGAAAAGTGCACCATGAGGAACACTGCTTACTTCAGCTTGAAGACCGCTGCCCACGACTATTGGAGGGTAGCGCGTGTGTGCCAAAAGGAAGGAGACTTATGAGTACCTAAACTAATATCCCCACCACTCTCTCGGGAACCTAATGAATATGCCTGTTTGTGTGTAATAAATACCTGCTTGCTTAACCCCTCGGTGTGCAAGTTAAAAGCGATCCCTCTCGCACCTGGCACCGTAATGAACATACCTGCTTTATAACTCCTTGAGTTGTGGAGTCTGATTCCATGCTTCACTATCACTGATTTGGATATTAAAGATTACCATATAAACTTGGATATATTTATATAAATTATAGAATATATAGGAGTACATATTTATGTATTATATATTTATAATACATTATATTTGTGAAGCTGTTACTCTCATGAAGCCTTTTGTATGTTCGGCTGGAGAATATGTGTTAGTATTAAAACTACATCTGTTCCAGTTTGTTGGAAACCGCGCCTCACAGCATTCCCAGACCCGGTGCCCTGGGAAGGAATTCCGACAGCCACCGGCGGAGAAGCGCGCTCGCAGGTCTCGAACCTTCCCCGGGCCGCAGGGCTCGGCCGGGCCGGGGGGGGCCTTGGGCAGGATCGCGCCTCTCCCGGAAGCGCTCCAGCGGGAGTGCGCGAGGAGGGGCGGCGGGACGGAGCGGTCCCACCGCGGGCGGCAGACGGCGGCAGTGCCTGGGAGTGGGGGGGAGCGGCTGGCGCTGGGCTCTGCGCGGGAGGTCCCAAGGCAGGAGGGGACCAGGAGCCGGGGTGGGAGACTCGGGCCCGCGGTGAGCTCCTGCCCCGGCCGCCAGTAAGGAGCCCCGTGCTCATGTCCCCGGGTGCAGAGCCAGCAAGTGTGGAGGTTTACTGGTGCGGGCCCCAGATGAGCCGCGGGCAGAGAGGACGGAGTTGAACCGTCAGGAGAGCTGTGAACATCGCGGTGTAACTGGGGCAGCAACAAAACTGCCCTTGGCTCGAGCTCAGCCCTGGCTGCTGGGGAGTGGATGGTGACGGCTGTGGCACTGCCCACCCTCGCAAGGAGAATCCGCTGGGATTTGATGTACCGCAGTCAGCGATGGGCCTGCCCCGTGGCAGGGTGCAGGTGTTAGTGCGCAGGGAGGCAGAAGCCACTTGTAAGACTTTCGCAGGGTGCCTCACTGGTTGCCACAGTCTGAAGCAACCCGGTTCTGTTGGAGGAGACAGTAAAGAACAAGAGTAAGGTAACTGGCTACAGCCAATTGGAACCTACTGAATGAAACTGGGCTGAACTTTCCCCCCTCCAAATGCCCCAGTCCTTGAGAAAAGGTTAAATTCCATGTGGTTTGGGGGTAGCAGCAGCTGTTGCAGTAACTGGTGATAAACCAGGTACTAAACCAGGTGTTGAGGAGGGCAGGCCACAGATAACAATTTCCACAGTTGATAGGCCCATTAGGTTATTGGAGAAAACACATGTTCCTGGAATTTTGGTACTTGCCCACTAGAAAACTTGCTTCAGAAAAATAAGGGATGGAACTGAAATCCACAGTTTCTGGAAGCCATTAATTCTCGGAAAGATGAAGCATATAAGATTGTACCTGCAGGACCCATTGCAAGAGTACAGTTGGGATCTGTCGAAAAGAGCTCATACTGAGAAGCCGGGGCCTGCAACCTCTGGCAAAGCCACACAAGGCTTGTCTTGTGCTTTCTGACTCAGGCTCCTTCCTTCACTCTGTGCCAGCACCCCGTGTTCACATTGAACATCCTGCTGAGTTGGTTGTCTGGCCTTTCCAAGCGTCTCAGAGCCAGGTGGTCATTCAGTTGCCTACACGAGTCCAGCCAACAGCGATCACTGTGC
>JAOEHY010004430.1:0-33245 GCA_025447955.1 Psilopsiagon aurifrons | reverse complement strand
GGAAGGAAGGAAGGAAGGAAGGAAGGAAGGAAGGAAGGAAGGAAGGAAGGAAGGAAGGAAGGAAGGAAGGAAGGAAGAAGGGAAGAAGGAAGGCAGAGAGAGAGGGAGGAAGGGAGGAAGAAAGAAAGAAGGGAAACAAGATAATGAAGAGAAAGAATAAAGAAAGAAGAAAGAAAAAAAAGGAACATATGGAAAATAAGGAAAAGAAAGAAAAGAAGGAAAGTAAGGCAAATAAGGAAAGGAAAGGAAAGAAAGAAAGTAAACAAAGAAAAGAAAGCAAGAAAGAAAGAAAGAGGAAAGGAGGCAAGCAAAGCAAGCAGCTGGTGCTGAAAATGAGCAAGATTCTTTCTCTCTCATTTTCTTCTGTCTTTTAATAAATCATTGTAGCAGCTTTGTGACAGGTCTCTGTTATCCATAATGCCCAAGCAAACAGCTTTTCTTTCAGCCTCTATTCAGCTGGCTGCCAGGGAAGCAGGACTGCAGGCAGGAAACTTCAGTGGCTCAGCCTGCTCCCCTGTAATTCAATTAGAAAAGCAAGCATGAAGTCAATATTCATTGCACCAGGCCAGGACTGCACAGCACAATGAAATGATAATGAGAAAGTTCACAAAGGAGAGGGGCTTAATGATAAGTTTTTAAAGAGGTGCTGCAGTGGGTGACCCTCTGTACAACTGGCAAACACACACAGGCATATGGGACTTTGCCCTCAGGGATTTACTCTCATCCCTTACCATCTGTATCCAGGGCAGACGGCTGATTGTGAATCCAAGGGAATCTCATGATATACTGTCTTAGGTCACCCTATTCAGCTATTTTGCATCTCTGAAGGGAAAGAAGACACGTTTCTTAAACACCCAGGCCTCAAGGGAACATCACAGGCAATGCAGTTTCAAGTGGTGAGGAACTATGACTCCCAAGCTCAGTGGGGAGGTTGGACCTGTGGGACACAAAATCATGAGAGGGAACTTCCACACTTCATGGAAGTGCAGAAGGAGAAGAACTGCACCCTTGTGCTTTCAGAACAAGGCAGCACTTGGTCCCTTCAACCGTGAGAACTTAAAGCATTTGTGTTTTAAACTGGATAAATGCTGGACCCAATTCTGCAGCTCCCTCTCCAAGAAATCTCCCACTGGAGAAGGTTTCTCTATGATTTCCTTTCTTCTTTTAGCACTTTACTGGTGACAATCAAATATGCAGTCATTTATTTTGCAAACATCATTGTATTTAGTTTTAAAAATAAGGAATGATTGAAGTAGTAATTAAAACAACAGCATTGTGTGTACAAGCCCACAGTTGCCTTGTTCTAATTTTGCTTTGGGATTCTACATTCCAGATATGACAGAATTTGTTCTTTAAAATTACTTCTATGCTAAAGCCCTGGCCCCCTTACAAAGAGACTCAGACCCCATTCTTTTCGGCACAGTACAGAAAGAACAGTGGCCCCAACTCCAAGCAGGCAAACATGAGAAACAGAAAGTTTTCCTTTTCTTTTCTTTTCACAAAAGGGAAACAGGGCACACAGAGCTTACATAAGATCCCCGAGGTCACACAAGGTGTCACTGACAGTCACAAATTGAATTCACATTCTCAGGCTCTCAGTCCCAATTCCTGTCATATTGTTGTTCAGGACACTCCAAAGCTTTAACATCATTTTCACAGATACATGTTGTAATTCCCCATAATTCATCTCTCAGCCGAAGTAGTATTAACATTCCACGTATCCCCATCCTCACTAATGACTGCTTAATATGCTGGTAAATAATTAATACAAGTCAACAGCTGTGTATTTACTCAAAATCAGGAGGCATTTTTCAACACAGCTCATGACAGCAGCCCATATTTTACTTCAGAGTCCAAAGAAAAGGAAGTCAATTTTGCCATTCTTCCTGATTCAAAAAGCTTTCAACTGCTAATAATAGAAGTGGGTGGTGAATTGCTTCATCTGCAGTAGGAAGCTCTTCATGTCCTATTGGGCCAGTTCTTCAGCTGCTAGAAACCCACATGGCTTCACAACAGGCAATTCTGCTTTGTCAAGTCACGCAAGCCAAGGGCAGATGTATTTGTTTCACTGCCCACTGAATCGCGTAAGACAGACCCAATCTCTGCATCTCAAAGGGAGGATGAAGCACTGCCACAACTGGAGCTATACTCAGGGATGTAATGGGTAGAACAGGCTGCCTGGATCCCTCTTCTCCAGAAATCCTCTGTGGGGAAAAGCAGAGATAAACCACCAGCAATGGCAAGCCTATCCCAACAAGCCATGCCAATACCCTGGACTAACCTATTCCTCTGGAAGCTAACACAGGATAACAACAAAGCATCTCAGAACTAGCTGTTTTCTTCCAACACCGATCAAGAGATGTTCTGTGAAAAAAGGGAAGAGCCACACTTGTGGCTGCTTCTGCAGATCACAGTTTTCAACAATTTTCTTGCTCTAACTGCAATATATTGACTTTCGCCAATATTTTGAAGGGTTACAGGCCCTTGCTGGACATAAACCCCTTCTTGTTGCAGAAGGGATCAGATGCTGAACTGATGCACATTTACATCTACTTTGAATTATGCCAGCAAGGGGCCAGATCCCAGGATTTTTCCTTTTGGTAAATTAACCTCCAGTGCAATTCACTAAGAGACCAGAGAAAAAGGGGTAGGATCCACTTCTTCCATATGTGCTTGGGCTTTTTCTTGCTATTATATAAAAGGCCAGATAAGATAAGAAGTACTCATCACTTTAGATGTCAATACAGAACATAATTATACTCTCTCTGTCCTTTCACAGTACATAAACCTCAGTTTTCACAACTAAATGTAAATGTTGGGTACTCTCCAAAGGCCCATTATGTAAAACGGAGTCCTCACTGCTCAAAAAGATGAGAGGTCAAATATCCCTGTGTAACTGTGCAACTCCTCCCTGCATGGAGCTGTCAGAAGTGATCACAATAACTTCCCCCTTCTTATTTTAGAGGCAGCACTCTCACTCTTATGTAACCAATGCAAAATCTGTTGAGGTCAGGGATTCAGAGGCACCAGCTTCACCCACTAAACAGCCTTTGCCTCTCAGTGACAGCCCCTGGGAAGTTCACAAGACACCGCAGGTATCTATCTCCTTTTAGTTATCACTCATCCATGTCAGACCGCGCTATCCTGTTTTATTCACTATGCTTTGGTGGGAGATGTTGTCTGCACAATATCCTCATCTGAGAATTGTTTTTTCTCAGAGACATTAATGCATGTAATTGGCACATGCTTTTCTGGAGTATTTCTATCACCTTTCAAAGATAGAGGCAATCAAATCTCTCCTCCACTCATCAAGAAAATGCTTAAAGCATCAAGTGGGGAATTCCAGGCTGGCTTATAGCTGGTACTTTACATTTTCTCAAGCAGCAAGGTAACATGGGATGAGGACTGTCATGGTGTTTATTTTGAGTTCCCTAGGGAGAAAAACATTTTACACTTACTCTGTACGGTTGAAACCTTCCTCCCCTCCTGTGGAAGTCAGGTTATCTCTACTGTTCATATATAGCTGCTGTTACTTGCCTTGATCCATCTCCACTGAACAGGCATTTCAGAGAAGCACTGAAGTCAGTTATCCCCAGTTAGGCTCTAACCTTCACAAGGGTGAGGTAAAATAGAGCTCTTGTCTCTAGCTAGGTGATAGTGCTCATTAGAGATGAGCTCAAAACTTCACTTCAAAGAAAAGTCCTAGGAAAAGCCAAAAGCCCTTCTCAAAGTTCTGCATCCCTAATCCTGCCATGCTGTTTTCAGTCCTGAACTAGGCCTTTTTCAACATGGAAGAACTGAGAAATACACACTCAAAAGTAACTAAGTGATTAGTCTGACCGGGGTTGATTTTCAAATACTGACTTAAGACTGCTTTGTATCAATGGGCAGACAGAGCTATGGGCTCTCTTTTAAGAATAAATGAGAGAAGGTAACACTTTTCTCCTGGTCTTTGTTTTGACCATCAGCGTTTAGAGCAGACATGTTTTATTTGGTCAGAAACAAGCTTGCACAACACCCTCTCACCTTCTAGCTGATCGCAGTGTTGTGATACACCTTTCATTTGTGTGCTACAGAACACACTCAGATGACATGGGATGAGATGCATCTCCATGCTTCAAGCTTCCAGCAAAAAGGGGTGATTTGGAGGTGGAGACACTGATGATCTAGATACCGATTATAGCCAAAGACTAACAAAATTGCATGCTGAATCAATCCACCAGAGAAATTACAGGAACACAGGGTCTATTTATGTTAATAATACTAAAGGTACTGCAACCAGTGTGCACAGAGCTATGCAATTACAAGGAGACACAGAGTGTACACAATCAGGAATCCTTATCAGATTGTTTGGTCTATCTTTTCCATTTAAAAGTGATGTTTAAACTATGTTTATAGACAAAAGAACTGATCAATGAACCTGTCATTTGGCCATGAGTAACACGGAAGAATTAATCAGGTGATGAAAATATTGCTGTTTCTCTATTTGGGGGATAAATAGAAGATGTTTCAAAAAGATTTTGTCAGAGCTCTGGGGCCATGTGCATCTGCAAAGTCAGATGTTTCATCTTTGAAAATTTCCCACAAGAAAACATCTCCAAAAATATTCAGAAATGAGATTTTCCAAAGGTAAAAGAGCTGGAAAAACCCAAACCAGAGATTTACTATTATTTAAGCTCTTCAGCTGCTCCCTAAGAAAATAAACTTGGAGTTAAACAAAAACTTCACTGTTTTCCTACAAAATAAATAACAGTAACATTATACCCACTAAACAGGAATCAGCTGTATAAACAGTTTACCTGCCTCTGACAGCATCAACTATAGAGAGAATTTCTGGGCAACTAAGTTCAAAGAAGGAATAACCCAAATTATGGTAACTCGGGGCATAATAAACAAGAAGTAGCAAGTAGGAGGCAAAAATACATAAAAACTTCATCATCTTGACTAAACATCTTCAAATCTTATACTCACCATGCTCTTCTGCTTGTCACTTTAAGCTTGCCCAATAGTTGCTATCATAATCCCTTCATTCAAACTTTAACTGTCTTTATCCTGTTAATCTCAGTTCATTCATTTCTGAGACTTGGGTGCCTGATTTTCCACATTCATTCCCTTCACCCATAAATAGACAGACAGTATATGCAATTTGAAAGCATTTTGCAGATCAGAAATAAACCCCTGTTTTTCCATTATGTAGTCCCCCTGGATACTTTGATTAAATTCAATGAACTAAACCTGAAAAGCCCCCAGGCCTCACATGTTCCAAGCAAGAGAAGAAGAGACCCAAAAAATCCATCACTTTCACAGTATCATTCTCTGCAAACTTGAACTATAACAACTCAGTGATCAAATGATCTACAGTTGTGAACACTAAGAAACTGGAGCCTTTGAAATATGTCCACATGGCAGAAACGTTATCTCCCCCATAGCCTCATCCTTCTTACCTGCTCAGCACATGTAAAATTTTAGGTACAGTGTGTTCTAGTTGTTCCCACAATATAGAACAGAAAAATGTATGCTGTTGTGGAACAGAGGCATGTGTAATATTTTTTGTGCTCAAGAGCCTAGAAATAGATTGTAGGCTGCATGTGTACTACAGACTTGTGTCAACATAGCTAAATCCATCAGGTACATGAAGAGAAACGATCTTGATGGGAACAGCTGGGATTCAGAAGCTGCCTCTACAACCTTGTTTATAGCAGATAAATTGACCATGTTGTAGTTCAGCTCTCGACAAAAGGGTATATAACAGAGCTTCGCTAATGGTGCTGCATCTACAGTATCAGCTGCACAGCATATGATATTTGCAATGGATACAAATCAATCAGTACAAATCTGGCATGAGATAGAGGGAAAGAAGTTGGATGTGAAGGGTTTAGATCCAGCACTTTCTAAGGCAGTACTCTCTGAAGGAAGAAAAGGGCTTGACTCTACCTTGCCCCAGATTTTGTGCTGTCATCCTCATCAAGGCAACCAAGATGAAATCCCTTCTCTTTTCAGTCTTGGATACCGTTACGTTTCACACTACTTTGTGAACAGGTTTGTTTAGTAACCAAGTGCCTTGAAATAACAAACCTGAATACTCTCATGCAATTTCAGTTTTATCACGCTCGCTGTCACTTTTCCTCTAGAGGATTTGCAATAAGAACTGAATGCTGAATTCCTCTTTGTACTTCTTGGGACCTGGTCCTCAGCTGGTACAAACTAACTTAACACTCACAGATATCACAAAATCTTCCCACATTTACACCAGCTGAAGATCCAGCTTTTGTTTGCCAATGAGGGTGTTACTCTACAGCAACACTGTTTCTGATCCTAGTTATTCCTAACACCATTGTAATTTACAACACTATCAGGCACAACAGGGAAAGAGTAATCACCAGGAACAAATCTCTGATTCTCTAGAATATATGCAAATAGGTAATATATAGTCAAAAGGAAAAAATCTAGGGATATGTCCATAGAGCTATCCTATAAGTATCTTAACTTACTGCTTTGGGACAGATTTCATTGTTCACTTCCCTCAGATGCTCTCCTGCCTCACACCCTGAGCACTGTCAGTTTGCTGTCAGCTTTACAGTATCAAGTGTGTGATCTCCCCATTGGTACCCTGTTCAGTGTCATTTAAGCTGGCCAGTCTGCAAGGCCACCAAGGTCAAGGAATATCAGGAGTAAGGTTTCTTAAGTGCAACGTGTGAGACACCATCTGACACTGTTTATAGATAGACTTAGCCTCTTATTGACCACAGGATGGAAGTTAAAAGCATTGCTTTGGGAGTTCAAATGTGTTAACCTCTGAAGTGATGTTTGAATTAGGGTTATAAAGGGCCTAAAGTTTTGATCAGAGGCTTGGAGAATAAAAAGGATTTGGAAAAATTTTAGAGCAGGATCAGAGTAGCTCCTTTGAGTGTGCCAACTACTATATTATTGTTGATTTAATTGAGTCCATCTATCAGGTCTGTGCATTATGTGATCCAGTTCCAAAGATGTTTCCCTGCTGCAGCTGACAAAATACAGACTATACACTTCAAATGCAGTCGTCGGTCTTTAAAACAGGCAGTTACAAAACATGTTGGCTGCTCTAGCAATCGATAATGGGAAGGGCAGTGTTTGTTGGACTAACTCCCAAACAATTAAATACTTGCCAGTGTAAAGTAAAAAATGACACAAGACCACGCCAAAAGCTTGTTCACTGTTTGGCAACTCGCAGCATTACAAACACTGAGGGTTTAATAATCCGGCAATATTAACAAAGCTGGAACAGCTAAAACTGTTTCTGATGAATAGACAGCAGAGGCAACAAATACACCTTCCCTTGAATTGTAGCTACATGACTCCTGGAATTCCTGATGCAGTTTTCCTGGAAGCTGACTCACAAAGGAGGGGGTTACATACCTGTCATGAGTTGCATACACAAACTCTAAGACAGCACAGCAGCTTCAGTGAAGGAAGCAATGCCTCTTACCCGGAAAGGAGGCAACTAGCACGCTTAAATGTTTAGGAATATCAGACCTGCAATCTGAAGACTGAGAATGAACAATTCATCTCAGCCCTAAGGACAAGGGAAGGAAAGTCCTTCTTTAAGGTCCCTTCCAATCCAACTCACTCTATGATTCTATGAATGTGCCACGTAAGGGTGCAGCATGAGCCAGTTAACTCCCCAAGGGACCAGGAGCTGAACATGATGACACAGCCAGGGCCAGGCCAGTGAGGTGAGCAGGGCAGCTCCAAGGTGACACTCTGGGGGCAGCCCAGGGCCTGGATCATCAGCTAAATTCACTGAGAACTGCAGCCAGGCTAGGCCCTTAGACCGCAGGTTTCCACATATGTGATCTGCCTTGTCAATACAGAACAGAGACAAAAAGAGCACCAAAACTGCAGAGGAAAGGCCTGTGCTATGTTTATGCAATGGCTTTCCTTAAAAAGTAGGGACTTTCTTTTACTGCTCCACAGTCTTGCAGTATGTTACCCCTCTGCACCAAAATAATAAGGCTTGGGCAACCACACTTTGATTTAGGGGTGGAAGGAGGGAGTCACTCAGGGGCTTAGAGACAACATCCGCTTTGCTATTAATGTCTTCTTGTCATGTAACATGCCCGTACATGGCAATTTCCCTCAAACTCTCCATTCAGACAAGGGCTGGGCATAGCCCTGCTCTCTATTCCAGGAAGGACTGAGAGGGATCGGCAGCCAAACTAGAGAGATGATGCCTCAGAGGTGTCAGTGTCAATCAGTGGTTATTACTCACAAGGACAGAAACGGAGATATTAACTGGCGTAATAGAATAGTCCTGAATAGAAACAGAACTTCTCTGGGCTTGTGCTAATAGCTACAGCATTGTTGCAAATCTCCTCAGTCTCTCAAAGTGTGAGAACTACTGTAGATTTCAGTATAATTTCTCTGAAATATAACAGGAAATGCTATGTACTCAGCTATTCTTGCTGCTTGCTACCACAGTGCACCCTATGTACATTGATGTTACAGGATATAATAGCCCTGTAACTCACATCTTCTATCTCAACCAATTATCTGGAATAACACTATATAGTTTATAATGTCACCTGGACTTAACGTTCTCTGTCAAAAGATGGTGCATGTGTCTGAGACAATGACCATTTCTAGAAAGCAAATATTCCAGTGCCTAAATTAAGACAAACCAGGTTGGCTTCTCTACCATTTTTCTTCTTCCTTCCCCTCCCCTCGTCTCCTTTCTCATGTTCTCTTTTTTCCCCTTTATCTATTTCTGTGTTTCTTTCCTGCTTTCTAACTGTGGTACATCAATCCAGCATGGGAGTAACTGGATATATCTATCTATTAGCTCTTATGCTTCTGGTAAAATATGATGCTTTGTGATTTCCAGACATGTCCAGAGAAAGATGAAACAAAGCACACTTACCTAGCAAATGTCTTCTTCATACACCAAACTATTATTTCAGAGTGATGCAGAATATAGTTCTCTTTCTTTAACCCTGCAATAAAATGTGGGTTAAATCTCTGTAGACCAGACCTCAAACAGTCGAAGTCCAAGGCTGTGCAACGCTTCCATCTACCTCTCAGCTATCAGTAAAAGAACTGGCCCAGACCGGATGTGCAAACAAATTGTCACAGTACAGTAATCTGCATTCTGCGTTCTATTCTACAGTAATCTGTTTCTCCACTGAGACCAAGGTCCCGATGTAGAAAACAATCTCTGAACAATGAAAGTAAAAACTGATGATGAAGTCCTAGACTTGGAAGTGACACCATAGGCATATCACAAAAACATTCCCTAGCCAACTATAAAGGAGGACGTTAGTGACACAGTTGGTGTGTACTTCACGAGTGCCAAGAGGTGGATTCTTAAGCATAGTCCTACAGCTGTTCAGGTAAGGCGTGCTGGGAGCATCGGCTACCTAAGAAACTCTGAAGATCTCACTAGAACCCAGTGAAAATCATTCTATTTTCACCTTTCGTTTTTACTCTAAGGCAAAGGAAATGCTGTTAGAAAATGAATTCTGTCAGGACATATTCTTTTGTAGCAGAAGATACAGAAGTTTACTTAGTGCTTTATAAGGAAATGCACTGGTTTGCAATGCAGTCTAACTCAAATTGCCTGCTGGCAAACTGTTCCACTGAAACCCTGGGAAAACCAGACCAACACTGTGTGCCCTGTAATAGAAAACCAAAATATAGTTCTAGAGGCTAATTCTGACCCCAAAAGCTTTTTTGAGCTCTCATAATGCTAACAACTTTCCTAAATCAGGATCATTTTAGATGAAGGTACAATTCGATCTGCGATATGCAGTTATTCAGAGGCCTTGCAAAATGTCGTTGACATTGAAGTTGATTGTTTGGCTGAATATTCCATCCTAGCAGGAAAGAGCAAACATTTAGAAGAGATGCATCTGCTGCTGATCACTATCCAGTTGCAGAAATCATGTTAAAAATCAGAAAGTTTGGTAAAGTGCAGAAAAACTCAAACTTGACTTTCCATGCTTTAAAAGCGGACTAAACCAGAACTTGGTTGACTTAAGGTAATATTTTAACCAGAAAGCACAAGAAGAGAAACATCCCAATTGACTGAAAATCCAGCTGTGGACTTAAAATAGAATTTTCAAAAGTCGCATTTTTCATGTTACTAAGTTCAGCACTGTCTGGTCTTTGAAGAAATGGATTGGCTCGGCAGAGTGAGCTGGAGCACTCAGCATTCACACGGGAACTCACTCTCTTCTGCTGTCAACTGGCCCAAAAGCATGGCTGTGAGACTTACCATATCCTGGCTGCGAGCTATAAAATGTATCTGTTAGGGCCACCTTCGTGTTGAAGAAGAGATTTAGAGATGGAACTTTTTAAGCTTTTTGTGGAGCCTTTTTTTCTGTTTAAAAACATCTTTGCCTTTATTGGAGAGGTTTTCAAAGCTGAGGAAAGAATCTGTGAGCTGGATCCATTCCATTTTAGTAGTAATTAAACTCCCTATTCCTAAAGGCCCAGTCCAATTTTTAATGAAATAAACAGCACAGCTGCCATTGCTTTCTGGAGAGGCAGGATCCAGTTCCATCTACTTATGGTTCTACATATGAATGCTTCCTATCTGTGATCCAGATAGAAATCAAAGTAGAGCAAAGTGTTTGAAATTATTATCTCTAATCTGTGCCACATTTTCCATGATCAACCCCTTTATGGGAACTTCAAACCCCATATTCATTCTCTGTTACATTAGCATTCTGTTCTTAAACCAACCACTTCATTCGCTGATTTTCATGCAACACCCACCTCATAACCATATACATTAAAATCCTGCAATGCCAAGTGTTTCAGGGATCCTGAAATGAGTCCCTGCTAGCACTAACTTTTCCATCTTCAAGGCCTTTACCCTACCCCACTGAACTCTCCCCTTATTTCCTTGCTGCCTCATGACTCACCACTGAACCATGCTGTCCGTGCAATGCAACCAAGCAATCCCCAGCCACCGAGCCCCAAAACCCTCCTTGCTCTAAAGCAGCACAGTAGCTGTGTTCCAAAACTCCGCTGAACTCATGGGGCTCCTGCCTTCTCTTACAACCAGTAAGTACTTGCTGGAAAAAATGCTGATTTGGTGAAATCAAGGCATTCCACAGATTCATTTTTACTACATTTTTTCTTTTTAAGGTAAAAAATCAAAAAATGTTTCAATCTGAAACCTCTTTAGTTCCCTGACAGCTCATCTATCCAGCACCATTGACAGTTCATCAGATGGAAAGGCACCTAGCATCTGCAGTTTATTACCTAGATGGAGCCAGGGGACTTCGGGCTTCCAGCTGATCACTGGAAAGCTCTGTAGTGAGACATAGCATTTATCTCAATTTATAAGCCTCAGGGACAAGGTCCTTCAGAGAGTGAAAAATCAGTGCAGCTGAAAGAAAATCACCCAAAGCCATGGCATTTGCAGGGGATTTGGCCCTCTTTTTGTAATATTTGATTAAAAGAGACTTCCACATCCCAAATGCTACACTGCCAAAGTTGAACATCAACTGCATGAACACCTATGTGGCAGGATGTGGAAAAATACTTTGTGTTAATGATTCTGTGCTCTGATCAATATTCTACAGTTTCACCATGAAGAAGTTAGTGTTTCACAGAAGATAACACAGTGGAAGCAACAAGTGTCAAATCATTAAGACCTTGCCAGATTCCATACCGCTGTAATCCTGCACTGCAAGCATTTGAGGCTGACTGAAGCAAAATAATAGCAATTGCACAAAACATTCACAAAAAAATCTCACTGTTCTATGAAATTTTGCATTTATTCACATGGATTCTTGCTATTTGCAGGGTAAGACAGGCAAAGAACTCCAATAAATATTCTTCAATAGGAAGACGATCAGCTTATGGCTGTTTATGTCGCATAAGGACCTGATCGTATGTCTTACTCTTACTTGGTATTTTTTAAAGAATCAATGGTGCATAAATCACATTATTAAAGCCATTGCAGGGTGTTTTATAACTGTAGGCTCTCTTTATAAACCGTAAGTTTACTATGTGACCTAAACCTGGCTATGTTTTATAATTATTTTTAATTCAGTTCCCAAGAAAACCAACTGGCAACACTTCCCTAATTGTCCACACATACAACTAGAAGGTTTCCAAGGATTCCTCTGATTCAACGATTTCTACTTGCCTTCTGTGAAGCATCTCTGAAGATCTGATGATGAGCCACAGAGACCTGCACCTTGAACAGCCTGTCCTACCTGTGATTACAAACCTGTGCTGCTCTCTCCACTGGGACTTCACTGAGGCACCCATTCATAAGGTGAAAGTGCCAAACCCAAGCCCACAGTGACCACAGCTCTCTACAGACACCCTGCACTTACCCACTAATCATACGGGATTTTTCACATTCATGATTTTTTCCAAGCCCCAAAAGCCTGTTCTGAGTGTCTGATCATTAGTCTTTACCTTCTTCTTTTAAGAGGCCTGAAAGAGAATGAATAATGTGGTAACACGAGACATATTTCACTAACAGGAGTGTGGAAAAGATCTTTGGCACTGTCAAAACCACCTGTTAAAATGAATATATTTAACAAAACCTTATCTCTCTTGACGGCATGAAAAGCTAAGCACTTTATCCCAAAGGTTTTCTCTGCTCTCATGGGTTTTCTTTCCAGATCAATTTCCAATTTTGATATTTAAAGATGGCTTTAAAGTGTTTCTGTCTTAAGTACCACATCATTTATTAACCTAAAGACAGGAAGTATTCCGCTCTGGAAATGTCTTCTGCTTGTGTGCAGTTGGAAACTAGTAAGGGTTAAATATCTGGGCAACATCAGCCCAACAAGTCAGCAAAGCACAGTCTTTTCTCCTTTCCTACACAGGCAATACAGGAAGAGACTGACAATTAGAAGAAAAACAATGAATTTTCTCTCCCATCTGAGGAATATGGGAGCCTATGAAGGCAATCATGAATTAAAAGTTCAGAGCCCAAGCTCTTCATTCTGTAACTAGAAGACAGTTGAGGGACAAGGGACATCTGTTCCCACAACAAAAGGCCAAGAGGGACAGGATGGGGGAAGCTCAGCTTGTTGCAGCCCTCCCTGAGCTGTTATGGAACTTTTAGCCTATGAATTTCAGCTCTCTTTAGAAGACACATGCATTTGACACTGCGCTTGTTCTACTTACTGTCACTACTAAACCATTTCTATTCCTCTGCAGGGAAAGCTTAGTCACTGACTCTGTCTACTCCTTCTCCCATCTTCTCCCATCAACTCCCCTCTCCTCTGACCCTCAAAGTTAAGACATGAAGTTACATTTCTCTATTTCTTCCATCAGTTATTGTGGTATGAGAGTTCCACTAAGACATGGGCACATTCCAAAAATAACATGAGAATAAGGACTTCTGTGTTTTTAAGACCTGACCCAAAATATTTATTTATCCAGAAGTTGAAATTCTCACGAGCAATGGGTGAAATTCTGAGGAGAGAAGAGCTGCAGAAGTCCTGAACATAACACTGAATCTCTCGGCACAAGCGCTATAATATAGGCAATGAAGGATAAGCCATAAAACAAGCATCAGCAGAAATCTATATATTAACATAATGCCATAACTCGCATCAGTCATTTTTATATTAGAATGAAGTGAGAATGAAAGTGTAGGTACACTTAAATAATAGGGTTTCCTACAAATCCTGGAATGATTTATTACTGACAGTGCAGAAATGGATTGCTTATTGCAAACAGGAGATTCACAGTTTCCCAAGAGGTTTATTCCCCACTGCAGGATACAAATAATTCCCATTGACTTCAGTGCTTTTCCTGCCGTGAAGGACTAGGAATTTATTGGGTTCAGTGGGAGTTACGAATAACTTGCATGAGCAAAATGAAACCCTAAAGAAACAAATTATTCTGTCTACTTCTTAAATCTATCTCAAATATTTCTCTCTATGTCAGCTGGAAAAAACCACACACTCAGCTCAAACTTACCCATCCATAGAAACTAAAACTTCTTCCCCATCTATAGCAACACCTATAAACAAATGTATATGGTCACTGTAGAGCAGAAGTAGCAACAAAAGCCATTATCAAGCTGAAAGATTTCTTATGGAAAATGTTCTCTGTAAAGTATTTGTCTCCTGGGCAGATTTAACCAACTGACAACCAAGATGAGGTCTAGGATGAGGTGTCCCTGGTTGGAACTGGATGATCTTAATGTCCTTTCCAACCCTAACAATTCTATGATTCTAAGACACCTTCACCCTGCAGATGCACATAGGATTCCCTCACTACCACTGAGCAGTCATCTCACTGTAACTGTGCATTGTTTCATTTACCAGCGAAGAGCAATCACATAAAATCTACCCAAATACCAGCTTCTACTTCTTCACAGTTGTATGCTTACAATCCCATCCTGCCCATCCCCACCACTTGAAGAGGAGGAAGAAATGTTCCTCCTTGAGAAACTTACTTGAGAAAACTCATTGCTTTAAAGGAGACATAAGGGCTAATATTTAATCTGGTAGACCAGCAGATGGACAATCACAGGGCTGTTGCTGTACCTAGTCAGGCGTAGTACATTTCCACAACAGGAATGTGTTTTCAGGAACGCACTGAAATGTGCATGTTTGGCAGCTAAGTGGGTGAGCAGAGAGGACTGTTGGGGATTTCTTACCACCTCCTTACAGGCAGCTAGCTGGGGCAACTCCTGATGACAGGAACGAAGGCCAGAGGATCTATTCCAGTATAACAACTTGTATGGAAGGAGATCTTCCTGAAATCTCCATTGTGCTTCAATGGCAGCACAGATGGAATCACTCCTGGAAAGAAGAATTATTAAGTTACTCTTAGGCACCCTAGGAAGTCTCCCACTGATGTCAGTGAGATAATGGGCATTGGGGAGGGAATAAACATGGAAAGGCATGGCTTTTCAACAAGAGGAAAGTACATTTAGTGTCTTTGTGTCTGTATCAGTAACTTTATATATAATATAGCATTTGGTTTCAGATGGGCTTTTCCTAGTTAATGGAGATGCCTAAAACTGAGTAAACTATGGAAATATGTCCTTGCAAATATCTTTTTTACATGGTAGACAGGGATAATGCAATATGTTTGTTACTTTCAACGTCCTATTTAGAAACCAAAATTATTTTGCTTTGACAAACTCACAGGAAGCCCCTGTGACATCCCAAAAGATACCACTGTCAGGTGTCCCAGGTTGTACGAGAAATGTCAGAACATTTCTAGTCATGTAGCCCTCAGTAAATTGAGGGAAGGGTTGTATTATAGAATCATAGAATAGTTTGAGTTGAAGGAGACCTTCAAAGCTCATCTAGTAAAACACAGCTGGAGTGCTTCAATACTAACATAGAAAATCTGCATCCAGCTGGGAAGAAAATAGCATCTCCAGAGTATTCAGGATATGTGTTGAGAGGACAGTTTGGGGACACTGGAATTGCTGCATATCCTTATTTTCCTTTTAAGCAGAAACTGAGCCCTGCAAAAGCTGGCACTTAGTGCATACACAAAATTATAGGCAATGTATTTGCTAGAACTGGGTTGTCTGTGCTATTGTATAAAGTGTGGACAGCCTGTATGACTAACAAACACAGGTTCTCCTGGAAGAGGATGAAGTAAAGATGCAGTTTTGTAAAGGATTTAGAAGGAAGGAGAGAAAAAAAGGGAAGATTCAGTCTCTACCTACTATCTTTTAAACCACCCGCCATTCAGTCAGTTCCTAAAGCTCCAAAGGAAAGTATTATTCCAAAGTATTTTCATGGGCCCTGGGGCCAGGCAGTTGCAAATCTGGATGAGTCAAGAGCATCCACTAAGGAGGAAACAACAGCAGGAAGCATGGAAATTGTCTCAGACTTTCCTTGGCTTTACTGACTTACTAGGGACACCCCACCTACACATTTAATAGGGTCAGAGCCATAACCCAAGGCTATAGCGTATAGAGATTCCTGATCATTCCATTACAGTAAGGATGTATATTTCTAGTTAAACTCACAGAACAATGCTCAATAGCTCCTCAGAAGATTAACAGGACCTCCCACTTCATGGAAACAGTGACTGTTTACATAATACGTAACGACAGTAAATCGTAACAAATCCTAGGAGAAAACTCCAGTGAGAGATAAAATAACATGACCTTCTGATTTTTCTTCTTTTCTCAGTCTTACAGTCCATGTCCTTATTTCTCCTTGCTGTAATGATTTCTGCATATCTTTAACTTTCAACACATCAGTAGCCCCATAGCTTTCAATTAGTCCAATTAGGTGCAAAAATATGAGTGCATGAACAAGAAAATGTCCTTTTTATCCGTTTGCTTAAGCAGTGCTTAACACAGTAGGATCCCTTCCATAGCTTGAGTTTCCTGCCACTGTGGTATGAATAATACAAGACGTTCCACTTCGCAAGGTTCAACCATTAGCATTCTAACTAAAGGGCTGGTAAAAAGTAGCACCACTATTGATCTCCATTACCGTGCTGAGCCAGACCAGCTGAGGATCAGACCCTGCCTGAGGTGGTGAGTGCTTTTCAATATGCAAAGGAATTAAACAAATACTTCTGTGGGGGAAAATATTTGCAACTTGATAACTGGTTTCTGAAACTCATCTGTCAGTTGCAATTAATTCCTGAAGAACGTCCTGCATGAGAAATCCTTGTTCTATCATTTGCTATATTCTAATACGACGAAGCTTTCGAAAGACAAACAGACTTCATTACTTTTCCCTTGGGAACTCCTTCACTCTCTTTTTGTGCATGCACATGTGAGCAGCTCCATAATTACACAACCAGAACTCAGACTTGCTTCAAATGAACCATTTCAGGGCTTATTCCCTGACAGGGCACTCCTGTGAAAAAATACCCATTTCCTGCTAAGACAACAGAGTCAAAGCAAGTTAGAACAATTATACTAAAAGCAAAATTGGGGTGGTGGTGGTGGTGGTGGTGTCACATCTAGCATTTATCTAGCATTTACTTCTGCATCATTTGCATCAAGAAGTTAACATGTCAGGCCTGAAAACCAGTACACTAAGTGCTGTACCAACATGTGAAAAAAGATAGTCTGCTCCTGAAGATTTCCATCAGAAGTGTATCTGCATGACATTAAAATGTGTGTTTAAGGGAAGAGATTGCCTGTAGCAGATGTGCAAGACTTGATGCAAAAGTGCTGTGTGCCTGCCAGGGGCTGCAGGAATGCAAACCTTTCACATTAGTGTTTTAGGAGGTGATGCACATCCTGAGAGTGCTGTCTGCAGCCTCCTGCAAGCCCTCTCAATGTGGCCAGGTGTCCAACAGACAGGTTGGGTAGTCCTCCTGCAGTGTGCCCACGTGGTCAGCGGTTGGGAGAGAATTTTGGCTGCTCTTTTAGTATTATTAGTGATTTAATCATCCAACAAAGAAACTACATTCAAAACAAGGACTCTTACATGCAAATTAAGTACACTTTAGCACTTGCCCAGCTCCCATTCATATGGCAGCTTAAAGATCTAGTGGAAAAGAACTTTTAATGACCATGCGTCCTTGTGCTCTGGAGTGTGGGCTACAGCAACTAATAATAGATGAAGGTTTACATGTTTTTCTTGTGTTTCTGCTGGGGCTGCTGTGTCATTAATTCAGCTTGTGCCTGGCTACTTATGTTAAACATTCCCTTTGTGGCTTTCTCTAAATCTTAAATTTTGCATGTGACCACACGTAAATGTAAATGTGTATTTTTATGGTCCTGTAATCTCAGTGCTTTTAAATCCCAATTGCCTAAAGGCATACAGGGAGCTGAAGCAGAAAAGCTTGGTCAGTTTGTGATCATTTAGAGCTAGTTTATTTGCTCTTTCTGAGTGGATTTGATTCCTGTGGAGGTTTTTGCCTTTTGTGTAATAGAGCAAAGATAAGATCTAGGAACTTAATTAACCCTGCAGGGCCTGCGAACAAGGCTCATTAGAAAACAGTCAAACACATTTGTATTTAAATACCTTATTTACAGGAATTCATATCATATTTCTGAGCAGCAGATATACATGCCACACACTCGTACCTTTAACCACTGTAAACCATTTCCTTAAATAAGGCTGAAAAATGCACCAAGTTGGAGCTCAAAGTCATCTGGATTATAGGAGTAAAAAACTCCCCAGTAATAAATGAAAGTCTGCAGGACGCTGCAAGCTATAGTGTTCTTTCACCTGCACCCCAAATAAAGGGCAAAACCGGTGTTACTGCAGCCCACATCCTGACCAGACAACACCACTCTGAAGTAATTTCTCTGGGGACTTTCCCATCTGTCCAAGGGAGTGACAATAAGATATATGTGATCACAGGCACCTCTGAGGGCTTCTGGAGAGACTTCATAACGAGTCAGAATAAGGTTATTAAAAACCTCATTCTGAGGTTACTTCAGATTTCTGTAAATATCCTGGGTCAGACAGGAGCAAAGCAGAGGTTTTAGGACTCTGTGTCTATGAATATACATGTACCTGTCATACAGGTTCCAGTTACTTGAGAACAAAAGTATCCGCAGCAATTCTGAGTTCTCCTTTCTTAACCCTTCACTCCTCCCACCCCTCATTACAGAGAGACCAGAAAAAACAAGTGAAGAGAGATCTTTGGAAATACTTGACCCAATTTTCTACTCTGAAGAAAGGTATGGGAAAAGAAATGTTTATTTGTGGGCACAATTGGTAATTCAAACCCACATCCTCAAAGTGCCAGCACTTAACATATCCTACTGATTGAGGACTTCAGAAGTCAAGAGCCTAATGCTGGTGATTAGCCCCTGCCTCATATGCTGGTGCATTACTGGGTGCAGCTCTATATATGTACTGTGTGCATAGCAGCTTAAAAGCCAGAAGAATTAGTCTTGCTTCTCATGACATCTTGAAGGGCAGCCTGGATTCAGAACTAGGTCTGGACAGTACTTAACTTTATTCTAAGTGACTGCCTGACCAGTGAGTAGGATAAATGATGCCACTGGGACTGAAATGTATCTTAAAATTAATCATTCGCTTAATGGTTTTCCTGGAGAAGGATGGGTTTAAATACAAATTTAAGAGCATTTTCAGCTGCAGGGCACATGGGAGTGAAGATCCCATCAGAGAGAGATTCTAAGCAAGACAGACCTATGTTGTGTCACAGGTATTTAAAAATCAGAGACATTATTAATGTAATTTAAATTCTAGATCCAGGCACAAATGGTAAAAGCAACCAAATCTTTACCCTGTAAGTTCTTCAGGAAAGGAATTATTTTTGTTTGGGATTTATATGGCATTTTAGACAACAGGAACCAGCCTAGGACTGGGGCAATGGCACTGTAAAGCTCTACAAATTAACATAATTGTGGCTTTTAAAACACCCTTTTCTTAAAATTCTTCTTCAAAGGCCTGAAATTAATATTTTATTAGCCAATTTAAAAGCGTGATGCTTAGAAAAGACAAAACTTTGACTGTTTCTATAAGTAGAATGATTTATAACATGGATCACTTTGGCAAGAGCAGGAAAATCCCAAATCAAGTTACTCTTCAACCTGCACTAATAAATCCTGTGTCGACACAAATTCTTTTTTCAGTGCTTCATTTTCAAGGAGCTGTGTGGTTTTTAATGATCAGTCTTGTAGGTTCCTCTTCATCCTAGTCAAGATATAACAATAACTGCAACAGCATCTTGGGCAACACACGGCAACTCAAATGCAGCTCTGAGAAAGAGCTCTGTGAAATCAAGTTTAATGAGATATCAAAATATCACATTTGCAAGTCTTGGCTGCTGGACAGTGCTTTGGAAAGCAAAACCAGTTCCCCTCGTCTACATTAGTCAACATCAGGTTCATTGGTCTAACATTTCACAAAATATTTTCCCACATTTGTCTGACTGCAGATTGAAGGGTGTAGCTGACAACATAAATGTGCCCTAAGGTGAAAAGCCCTAAACATTTCCCTCCGAGATCTACAGGGCTGGACATTACCAATGCAGATGTCTGTAATCAAGAGATCTCTATGGACCTGCTAATTATTCCCTGGGCTTTTCCACCAGCAATAAAAATCCCATTTGTCGCAGCTTGTTTGCAGAGCTGCTCAATTTCCACAGTGGTGGCATTAATTAGCAAAAAACCTGTGAAAATTGTCAGAGTTTATAGGTTCAAAAAAGCCCCACTAAGCAATGCTCCTAAATATTCCTATAAATTCAACCATGGCAACGAGTCCTGCAAGTCCAACTTTCTCAGTTGGAGCAATTCTTCATGCTTGTAGCAATAAGTGGGAAATAATGGGGGTCTCAGATTCACATTAGGGAAGTTACTTCTGTGACCTCTTCATGCAGATGGATGGTGAATTTCTCAGATAATAAATCAAGGTTTCCTGATTGTACAGTGGCATCTCTCGCTGAGGCCCGTAGAGCTGCTGCTGCCTTCTATTCAAAGGCAGCAGGCCTCTCCCCTGCAGGACTCTTTCTCTGCAAATCCTGCAGTCAGGATCAGGAGATATTAGGGCCTCTATAAACTGCCCAGCATCCTGCTGGGAAATGGACACTTTTCAACTTCATTGACATCTGTCACACATACAAAGAATAGAAAGTGATCAGGAAAAAAGCCACATCATGACTTTCCCATCAGCAGGGCCAGTTAAGTCTTTGTTCTTAAAAGATATTTAAATGTTCATTGGAGATTACTTTGTTTAATAGTATCTTTACAAAGAGAACCTTACCTTTGGGTTTTAGTGACCACAGAATGTTTCTGTTTCTTGATACTTTTTTTTCCTGTAGGAATTTCAAATGAGAAAAAAAGTAGCTGTGATGCCGGTTTTTCCATGAAGTTTTTATTAACTTTCTTCTCAATAAGTTCCTGCAAGAAAAATGACACCAATTTTTATTATCAGAACTACGTTAAGTGACAATTTAATTCCCAGAGTAGCAATGAATTCATTTTTTTGGAGTTAAAGCTTTTTCCAAAATGACCCTAAAATAAGCATGGGAAAGCAGGATTGTAAATACAGTAATAAAGCCAAGGTACTTTTTTCCCCCTCAATGTATTGCCTATATTAAATACCATTTGGGGGATAGGGCTGTCAATTATTAAGTTTATATAACAGAAGGATAAAAATTCAGGTGATGCGTTTTTGCATCCAGCATCTTCAGCTGCAGCTCTGACACGCTATGAGACCCCGAGTGTACTTCTGGGACTCAGTTTCTCAAAAGCTGATGATACATAATGTAAGTGCTTCTATACAGCACTGTAATACCTAAAGATAAAAATAATTCATTATATCTTTTGCACTTATCACAGAAGTCAGTATCATCTGTTCATTCTGGGGTTCCTCTATTGACTTCAGTTGAGTCTGTACTTTATGTAGTGGTAACTGAAAACGGGATTTGGCCAGCTGGCTTCAGTCTTTTCAGTAGTTTCATCCAAGCCAACTAAATTCAACAGTAAGGTGAATGAAGCAAGCAGGACTGGGCCATATTTTATACAAAGACAACACTGAGCTTGAGGTGGCAGCAATATGGGAGATAATGTACTTAGCCAAATGAAAACTGAGGAGGGAAAGCTCAATGTGCCTGCTCAGCTACAATGACAAAGCCATGGTACTGCAGAGGCACCCAGGGAAAGGGGTTTTTATTCCCTGCTGGGGGCTGGACAAAGAGGAGCAGCGACAGGCTGGGATCATCAGTCATTGAATTCTGACCATGGTATAGTATTTTCAATTTAAGATTAGATGTAAGATTAGATGAGTAAAGGATAAGGTGGGCTTAGAAATGGGTCCTGGTGAGGCTTACAGCCAACCACTGAGCCCGCAGCCAGCTGGTGCATTGGTTTCCCAAAGCAGCGTGAGAGCCAAAGAGTCAAACAGATGAGTTCCACCTGCTTAAAGCCATCGCCACAGAGAGGCAATGGAAAGCAGTCGGGATCCCTACAATGGGTGATAGATATTTAATAACCTTTTCCCCCCACCTATTCAGAAGACATTTGCTAAAGACTGAGCCTGAATGTGCAAACTTCACAGCAATGTCAAATTCAGCAGTCTGCAAAGTTTTAATGGAAAACACTATCAAATTCTGTTGGGCAGAAAATGTGCTTTTCATGAAGAAAACCTCTTCATTAAAAATTAACATACTGAAAGCATTAACACAGTGTTTAAAAGACTAGGCTCATTCCGAACACCTTAAAACAAAAGTAACTACAACATTCCAGAAAGAGGTTTTCATCCAGTCAGGAGTTTAACCGTTAAATACCTTCAAAGGTCCAAAGTTTAATGATTCAGCCCCTGGAATGACTTTTTAAAACTGCCTAATGCTACTAAAGTAATGTAATTTTTAATAGCAAATGGGCTTTTCTGAAACAAAGCTGCAATTTCCATCTTTCTTATTATGATTTCATGAACTGCCCACAGAAATGTGCTCACTGCACATTTTAGTTCCGGGTGTATGTGAACATGGCACGAAGATGGAGCTCAGTCTATCATCAGCCCTACCTGTGCTGAGAGCTTAGGTTTGTCTTTCCCCTTCCATCAGGCTGTACCTTTCTCTGAATAGCTGCATCTTTTGTCACTCTATAGAGAGGGCATTTTAGCACCAAGATTTGAAACAATCTAGATATTCTGGAATATAAATATTCCAGAGGTGTCCCCAACAATCTGCAAGTAGCTACATGTACCAAAGAAGCACATAAGGCAAACGGCACAAGTCCTGAAACACAGGCATTTAAGGGCTTTAATTTTTATCACCAGGTTCTTCTCCTAGCATTATCATATAGCTTCGAAACAATCTGATATTTTCCTTCCCATGTGCCCTGTACATACAAGCCTGCCATCCTTCTTTCACCTATTGTCTTATTCCATGGAGGGACTTCTGGGTTGGTTTGTTGAGGAAAAGCTTTCAGAATGCTGAATATGCCTTACTGTCATTCAAGAACATTTAAAAGACAAGGGATGCCTCTCCTCTCCCTGGATCAAACAATTTCCTCCATGTAAACATGCTTAACGTTTTAAAACTCCTTTTACACATAAAATCCTGCAATCTTTTCCCCAGGATTTTCTGTGGAAAATGTGAACACTTCATACTCCTGCGCTGTAAAAGGGAATATTAATTTACCCTCTGACATTCACCCTTTGCAGTTACTGCAGAAGATAAGCTAATGACCCAAGATTTGCAAGGAGACTGCCCCACAGTGTGACTTCCAGCTTTGTAAAGGCCACACAACTGAAGCTTCCATTTGTCTCATTAACTTTCCCACTGTACCAATCAGAAGTTTATTATACAGTACTTTTCTCTTTCAACTTTTACAGTTCATATACCCCAGCAGGAGCCTGGACACAATGACCCAGGACTCCCCTTTCAGCCCTGGGCTCATGAGATGCATGAAAACAAATCACAAAGGACCAAAGCAGTATTTTTAGAAACCCTGGATTAGATGAAGCACAATGGGGCATACAATCACAACAACAACCTTCAAGGCAATACAACAGACACAAACCATAGTGTGTAGTATACAACCTATACAAACATTTCCACTTGATTTCCTAAGGAAATGAGGCTTATGCAGTCACGCCGTCTGTCTGTTCATGTCTCCCCTCAGTAACTTCCAAACCCACTGGCACATTTCAATGGAAGTTGTCAGGGGAGAAGAAAAAGATTTAGAGATAATTATGTTCTTACAGGTCTTGTCATTGCACAAAAGAAAGAGACCTAAATTAGTGCCCCCAGCTGAGGAAAATCTCCTTGAAGGTGCGGGATCAATGGTGTCCAACCAGTGCAAATCAGCTTATTTCTAGCCTTTGAATTGATACATGTGTAGCTCCATAGCAAATGCAGCAGAAGCTGCCTTTTGCCGTTCTGGTCATGAGTGACTTTGGGAAGGATATGGAGGTCTCATGAAGGTCCCTAGAAGGTGCATGGGAGACAGAGGATATGGTTCCATAGGAAACTGAGCTGCTGCTGCTGCTCCTGAAACAGCTTCTTATACTTTTTCACAAAACAAACAGGACAGTTTCTGATTTTAACACCTTGGCTGGACTATTTCTGCTCTGTCAGCTCTTCCACTGGCCTCAAAGGGCTATGAATCCAGTACGTAGTCACTGTCTCTATTATGACCAAGAATGCCTGGTCATAATACTGGCTGCATTTTCATTTGAGATCAAGAAATATAATCACTGGGCTCAGGATTCCCTGAGACTTTGGCAAAACACTTTTAGAAAGAGCATGTCCCATTCTCCCAACCTTCCAGTAATTCATTAAACCACAGGAGTCCCTGCCGACATGCATGTTTGCTCTTTCTCACACTAAAGTTAAATCTACCTAATATTATTCCTTTGCCACCCTTAGCTTGAGGGTGTCCTTTGGAACGAGTTCATCTTCCATAGTTACCTTCCTTGCCCCCTAACCTGCCTTCTTGTTTTATTCCCAGATCACATACACTTACTACTGCTGTATTCAGGGGATTCCTGAGACACCTGTTAAACTCATGCCAAGTGAAAAGCAAAATGAGAAGACACTCCTTAAAGCTGTGCTGCTGACATGCATCATATGGAAAACTTTTGTTGAAGTGGCTGACTTCAGTGTCCTGTGGAGCATTCCAAATCCTGTTGCTGTACTTCAAAACCCAACAAATTTAAATTAACACGTGGGTGCAAGAAAAATCACCCTGAAAAAAAGAATTAATGCTCTGGAAAACAGCTGACACTGTTTTCAAGCCTCTAAGAAAGTCAAATAAAGCAGGTAATGCAGCAACTTGAGAAGAGGGACTCTTCATCAGGGACTGTAGTGATAGGACGAGGGATAATGGGTTTAAATTAAATAGTGGAAGTTCAGGCTAGCTATAAGGAAGAAGTTCTTTACTGTCAGGGTGTTGAGGCACTGGCACAGGCTGCTCAAAGAAGTGGTAATGCCCCGTCCCTGGCAGTGCTCAAGGCCAGGTTGGACAGAGCCTTGGGAGATATGATCTAGTGTGAGGTGTCCCTGCCCATGGCAAGAGATTGGAACTGGATGATCTTAAGGTCCTTTCCAACCCTAACTATTCTGTGATAAGAAAAAGAAAGCTTTAATCCTAATGTACCTTGAAGAACAGTACTTATGGATTCAGCAGGGCCTGTCCTCTAAATTAACAGCTATTAAGTGCTTAAACACAGGGAAGAAGGACAGATTCATTGCTTGTAAGATAAACAGAAAACTTATGCCAAGTTGGGGAGTCTTTAAAAACTGAGATCAATTCAGCCAATAAATTAAGGACCACAATGCCTTATATATTTTGGATGGAAAGGTGCCTCCCTTCCAAGTTATCTGACACTTCTTGTCAGGATTTACAGTCTGCATAAAGGATTTAGAGAGACTGTGATTTTGAAAAGGTTTATGCTTGCAATTTTTGCTGAAAGCGAGTTAATTGCTTGGGATGCAGTCATATTTTTAAAGGATTCACCAGCAGACCTTATTTTTAGTAACTGTTCACCATTTTGCCAATAGAGCATCACCCTTCAGAATGAATGAATGGATAAATGTTGTTAAATAGTGGGTTTCAAAAAGGAAAAATGAAACTGCAATAAGGGCATCTGAACAACCACCACACCACCCTCCAACCCCAGTGTTACAACTCAGTTGGGCACTGCTGCTGAAGTCAGTGTGTTATTAGCATGGATATAAATTGCAAGAATTGGACTTTTGTATTTTTCATTACTTATTGATTTTAAACAATCACTCAAGGCAGAAAATCCACACATTAACAGGCTGGCTCCACTTGCCAAGACATGTTAGCACTGCTGAGAAATCCAATGCATAAAGTCCTTTCAGCTACTCTAGACAAGACAGATCAATGTGCCTCTTAGAGAGAGATCAAGGATTTACAGCATTGATCAATAAGGAAATACCTGAGAGACTCCTCCCTCAGAGGAATTAAGTGTTTACACCTTTTCAATGTGACAAAGACCTGTGATACAGGACAGAACTAGAGGGGTGAAGTAGATACCCTATTTACTGCGCACAGGGCTCTTAGAGATTTCCAGATTTCCTTGTATGAGAATTTCCAGGTCTTGAAAACTAAGAGGTTGTAAGAATATAAAGGAATACACTTTATAACTCGATGGGATGTTAAAGCAGATGGTTTTGAATGGAAAATAGAATAAAAGCAGCAAGATGCCAGAAACATAGAACTCCCTTAAAACAGCTGAAGCACACAAGCTTATCTCCAGTTCAGGAGAGCATCCCTATTCAGAGAACATATTTGTGCACCCAATTACATGTTGTCCATAAGCAGGATGGAATTCAGCACATGACTGAGTGTTGTCAGAGTCTGGATTGGCAGCCTTCTATAAAACAAATGTGTTCAAATCTATTCAGAAAATTCCTGAACTTAGGAAATGCAATGGTATCTATCTTAAGTGTTAATGATACTCACTTCATTGTGACTTGTTAACTGACAAATATTTCCAAGTTAAACATTGATTTTCCTTTGCCTCCTTTCATTCCTGTCTTGAGCAATCTCTGGGATTGTGGGATCACAAAAACAGTACATACATATGTCACTCATTTCAGGCTTCACAGACTTCAGAATCATTAGGTCTTTATAGACTAAACCTGCAACAGCCTAGATGTAGGGTTGGATAGGGCTATTGATTTGAAACCCAAGTACTTAGTTAGCCAGAGGTATGATCTGCCCACTAGCTGGCAGGAAATAGTTTTGCAGAGATAACAGTGGATCTATGGTATGCAAAACACATATGGTCATATTAGATGGTCTTGAGTTTCCTTCCAATCTAAAATCCATTCATTTAGCTATGTTTCCTTGTTAAATGAAAGAGCAACTTTTGATGAGAAGCAGATATATTTGAATCTCCACTAAATTTCTGCTGTACCTCTTGAACTCAATATTGTCCCAACTTTGGACTAACTTCACTGCTTTCAGGGTCTGCAAAAACAAGACACAGTTTGGGAACAGAAGCCAAGACACCATCTGGTATTTGGAGAAAGACACCAGAACTGCAATGGCTCACATCATTTTGGCATTTGCAAACTCTTGAAGGGAGGTACTGGAGAAAGTCCAGTACAAAGTCAAAGGCCAGTGCACGACTAGCTCAGAAAAGGTCATAGGATATTAGATAATGCTGCAGAGGATCAGCTGATTGCTGAGAAAATGGACTGTTTCCACTGCAAGACAGTTTGATCTCACAAAAAGCAGCATTTGTGCTACGTTGTCAATATTAGTGATGAACATAGAAAACAGCCAACAGAAAGGCAAAACTCTTCTCTTTACTAAGGGAATGTAAACTAAGCACTGAAGTAGATAAATTAGAGAGATACATTGTGTAGGAGCACCAAGAGAAAGTATCTGCTGTGGTAAAACACATGTTCCCAGATCTTCTCAAGAATGTACATTCACTGCAAGGTTATGGGACAGAAACAAATGAAGACATTGGTGTAAACTTTCAGGGGCAACTTCTTTGAGCACATAAAAACCAGAGAGCCCAAATACATGATATTTTATACTCCTGGGAAAGTGTCCCTGGAAGATATTAGAATACTTGAATAAGATTATTGTTTGAGAACAAGTAGAAGAGCCAAGAGTCAGTTCAATCATCAGTTCAGGTGAAGGGTAAAAAACAAGTTCTTCAGCTGTGTATTGGCACCTCCATTCTCATCCATCAAAAAACCCCAAACCTCAAACCTTCAAACGTGCTCATTCAAGCAAAGAGATCAGATACAGAGATCCATAGGGAGAAGAGTGTGTGATACGAAGATAACATTCAATCTGACTACCCAATGCTAATCTGAGAGGATGCTGGCAGGGAACAGATCCAAGGGCAAATCACAGTAAAAACCAGGAAAACCGAAAGAACAAGTCAGAGGCACCAGACCCAAGGTGTGACTGCAAACTTCTATCTGAATTCCCTTGGAAATTCCTAAGGTCGGTTACCAGGACAGCTTTCACAGCTAGGATGCTCAAGTTGAAGCTTGCTGTAGTGGCAAAGGGCATCCTGAACACTGAATGAATATTACTAACTTGTTAATAGATATTTACACCACATAAAATGCTGTAGTAGAATCATAGAAGGGTTTGGGTTGGAAGTGACATTAAAGTTCATTCAGTTCCATCCCCCCCTGCCACAGGCAGGGACACCTTCCACTAGAGCAGGTTGCTCCAAGCCCCATCCAACCTGGCCTTGAACACTGGAAGTTGTGTGCCTTCTCTGGGCAAACTGTGCCAGGGCCTCAGCACCCTCACAGAGAAGAACTTTCTAATAGCTAATCTAAATCTATCCCCCTTTAGTTTAAAGCCATTCCTCCTTGTCCTGTCACTACAGCCCCTTGTAAATAGTCCCTTTCCAGATTTCTTGTAGGCGTCCTTTAGGTATTGGAAGGCTGCTCTGGAGTCTTCCTGAAGCCTCCTCTTCTCCAGGCTGCAGAGCCATAATTTTTCGTAGCCTGCCTCCATATGGAAGGTGCTCCTCCCCTCTGATCATCTTTGTGGGGTTAATGTTTTGTGGGAAACTAATGTAATTGATTATGAGCAAGTTGGAATTTCATGTCACACAATCTATTAAGTAAAGCTGGGTCTGTCAGACACCTTGATCCAAGCAGCTTCTGCACGGCAGAGGACTGGAGGCTACTCTTGCTTCCTACATGTTTCTCAGTGACGACAGTCCTCTGCCAAAACTTGCAAGATTGTACCTGTATCAAGTTCATGGTGAATGAGGTAAGGCTCTGCTCCCTCGGATGTAATCTGAAATAAATGGGATGGACAAGTGATCAGATTAAAGAAGTGGGTCAGATCTGCCACTGGCGCCGCTCCACTGACGTCAGTGGAACTAAGCTGATTTACCCCAGTTGAGTATCTGTCCTGGAGGTTCCAATGTATTTAGACAAAATAAATTAAAATGCACATAAAAAGCTCCCCTTGGAAGATCCCAAGTCCAAACCCCTCATTCCTAAATAGAGTAAATAAATTACAAGGAAGCAGGTACTATAGACACCACTTGTTAGGCCAGCCTAAATCTTCAAATGCCCCTTACACTACAGGAGAAAGAACCTGATAATTCAGCACAAAACGACCTTAACTCTGATCCAAAAGAAGTATCTTCGTAGTAACTGTTCCCGGAATGAACAAGTGCTGTCCTTTTGCCTCATGAAACATTAACTTCAATCCACATCAGGCAACAGCCTGCAAACTCAAGTTTAGCTTCTGCCCAGGACTGGGTCATACCTTTACTACTGAAGAAAAGCAGAATTCATGGGTTATACACAGGAACACAAACACATTCTGAAAACAAATCTACGTGCTTAGATAACTTCAGGTGTTCCTTGGACTTACGTTCACACCCTTCTCATCCTTATCCTAACTCTGATACAATTTCCTTTGGAAAATGTCTTTATAACTGCTATTCTTCTAAATATTACTTTGAAAATATTACAGTGAGATAATATGTGTGCACTGTAATACTTCATAACTTTGTCTCTGATGAGGAAATATTTAGCTGTCGATAGTGTAAAATAACCATAAGAAATGGAAAAATCAGACTTACTAGAATGAAATTATAAATCATACCATTATCTTTGCACCTAGAAAAAGCAGGCCTTATCCTCAGATTGTTGGAAACCAGTGTTACCCTGCAGAAGTTACAAAGCTTTGTCACTCTCCCCAGGTGAGCGCTGGCTTTGGCTCATTTATCATACCAAGAAATAAACCACATCATCAGGATAGTAACGTAGAAAGGTGGAATTTCAGACCAGTTTATATGCACTTATTTTCAGGAATGACACCAAGCTGCATGCATCCTGTCCAAAAGCATTCTAACCTGTGTTTCTAATTTGCTTCAACCTTAGCAATTCATAGGTGCTTCTGTTCACACTGAGTCAACTTAAACAACAGATGTTTCTGCTGAGGCCCTGAAGAGAGCTGGAGGCTTTCATCATGTTTTCAAAGTCCATCAGAAATCATATATCAAGAAGGAGTCAAAATGTCTTGCTGGACATAAAGACTTACTCTGGCATCTCCCAAGTCTCTACTTCATATGTCTGCCACAAAAAGCTGAGCTGTGTTTTACATATACAAACTCCTCCCAAAATATTTGCAAAGCAAATAGATTTGTATTTATATTGTTGATTATTTTTTCTCACAGAAAAATAATTGTTTTCCAATTCGACACTTCAGCCTCAGTTTTGATTCCAGCTTTCTGCTGCCTCAGGACTCAACCTACACCTGCTTTGGGCTACAGAGAATGTGAGCAAGGATGCTAATCTGAGACGGCAGAGTTGCTCATCCAATCTTTCCTTTTCTACATGCAATTATCAAAGCCTTCTTTCCTACTGTATGTTTTTGCACTAGAAACCCTCTCTCCAAACATCTGCCCTGGGTAGTTGTACACAGAATAAGCCTTGTGCTGAACTTGTGCTGCCAGCATTCCTAAAATGCTACAGCTAAACACAGAATTTGACCTATAGCACAGCAGAGGAAAAGTTCAAACACAAAATGAGATATCCATTCCACAATCTGAATTCCAATAAGCAATTTCCTTTTCCCAGTGTACCACAGATTCTCATCAGAGAGGCAGTAACAGACAGAAACCTTCCTGGGTTTTATTTTATTTCTTTATAACCCATAACTTTTCTTCAAGCAGTTGTACAGATTTCAGGCTTCCCTTTGATCAGTCTTTGCAACAACGACTCCAGGCCCTTGCCTAGGTATGATTCCTCAATCCCAACACATACAATGGAAGTGCCTTAGCCCACAGAAAGCCCTCTCATTAAAGCTCTAATCTGTTCCACTACATTCTTGCAAGACAGAATTATCCAGCTTTAAAGCATGCCTCAATAGTGAGCTGTAATAAGACTGATAGAAACAGCTTAAGTAATTGGATTGCTGTATGGTATTGAATGTCTGACAACAAAAGATATCAATCTCTATTCTACCACTGAATCTTTGTTCCAGCAATGAATTCATTTAGTAATGCACTTGGAGGCTTGCAGTCCCTGCAGGAGAAATAACAGACTGTGGACACAAAAGGAGGGCCATCTGATGAGCACAGAGAAAGCAACTGTGCCATTCCAAGAAGTTAATTACAGTGAACAAAAGAACAAGACTATGACTTGTTGACCATTACCATAATCACATTACTACAGTCTTCCTTTATTCCCAGCAGCAGAGGGTCTATTCTTTCTTTCCATTCTGCACTGTGCATCATATTTGTGTTTTGTCACCTGAAATGTACTGTTGAACAGACCTCTCTCTAAAAATAGCTGGAAATGTCCCATTTCTGCTTCAGTGCTGTTTCTTTTACAGTTTGGTTTCTACAAACACTAAGTAAGGAGATCACTTTTGTCTAACTTTGAACAAAGACAACAGCTCCCAAGTTTTCCTGCAAATGAGAATTTGTAGCAATGATTGTCTATGAAAGCTTGTGCTTATGACATGTGATACTTCTATGATTTATCTATATTATTATAACTAAGACACAACAGAATGGTTCATGATACACTGTTTACACCCACACCAATCTTGGAGCTAAGCATATCCTGCACTTGCAGATAAGCTGAAAGAGGGTAAATTTAGAGTAGATATAAGGAAGAAAGTTCTTACAATGAGGATGGTTAAACACTGGCACAGGTTGCCCGGAGGGATGGTGGATGCCCCAACCCTGTAAACATTCAAGGTCAGGTTGCATGGGGTTCTGAGAAACCTGATCTAGTTGAAGACGTCCTTGCAGGGAGGTTGGATTAGATGATCTTTAAATGTCCCATCCAACCAACCTAAACTTATCTATTATTCTATGATATTTAACAATGGCTTAAATCCTTCTAGATACCCCTGATGTATTCCACAGCAAGGTCCCTTCTAATAACATGTGACAAATATTTTGCTTTAGACAAAAGCAAGTTCTAAGACCTTCAAAATGGATGACTTGATGGCAATAGCAATGGAAACCAAGTGTTTTCATATCTATTATGAAACAGTAACGTACTGGGGGTGAGGATACCTAGAACTGAGGGAATTGGGTGGTATCTGTGCCTAAGAAAATCCTCAGCTTCCAATTCCATATGCCAGGGGACACATCTTTAACTGGTGTACATCAGCCTAACAGAAAGTTAATATATCTGGTTTCAATAGCTCCACACATTTCATACAAAGTACAACCCAAATAAAATATAGCTAGATCACTTACTCTTCAAAATAGCTAAAATGACACAGTGAATTAATTCCCAGCCACTTAGAACTACTTAAATGGTGCTGTGACAAAAACTGTATGAATTTAGTTTTTAACACTGCAATCAGCTTCAGTAGAGGAGTAAGAACTTCCCAATCTGAAGGACAGGGAGAAGCTTCTCCCTGCAGTGGATTGTTTGCAGTGGAAAAGACCAGAGCAGTGTCCATTTCTCACAGAAAGCTCCAGAAACAAGATCCCCAAATGCTCTCCCCACAAAAGGGAGAAATGAGAAAACCCATGGGAGAATACCAAGATCACCAACTTTCTCTGGTATTCAACCAGTAGCCAGGAAGAAAATACAAGAATCTGCCTGCAGTCCATCCCGGACTCATAGCTTCTGTAAGACGACCCAATCTCTGCTATTTAAGTTAACATAAGGATCATAAATTAGCTTTATAACTAACCAGACAGTGTATCGAGTGCTGTCATAGCAGCAACTGAATTGCAAAGTGCTACTTGAACAATCAAGCCCAAAAAGAATCTCCAGTCTATCCAAACCCCACCTCAACCATGGCTGGTCACAGAACACTTTACTTGGTCATTACAGACCACATCCTGCCTCTTAGTGAACCATCTCCAACACACTGCAGCTCCCAAATGAAGGACAGGGAGGTTTAGTGAAGCATCATTCTCCAGACCAAGGCTGACCAGCGTAACTTCTACTTTGCTAAAATGCATCTCACCCAAACCAACCCTTTTCACACCCCCAAAAAAATCCCTTGTGCACCAGCCAAACCCTGAAAAATTTCAACCGAAGCAGGACATGCTATTGAAGAAGCAACTGCTCAGCAGAGGCCTGGGGAGCACAGTGGATGACCACAGAGCAGTATGATAAAAATCCCTCACTGCTGACTGGAATCACTCTCTGTGGTACAGTCCAACACACCACAGCCAATTCCTGTCATACATAACCCATATTCCAGCAACAGCCCATCAAAACCCAAAAATACCCATCTCTCCTGAAGCATTTCTCCCCTCCAGAACGGCAATGCGCTACAGAGCACTGCCTGCAGAACCCAGGGTTCAGACATGAAACTGTGGCACAGACCGGCAGTGTGGGTTACTGATTAGTAAGACCTGGTGAGGACCATGAGGTGTCTGCTCACCAGCCTTCTCCTCTTCCAGCTGTGAAGT
>JAOEHY010004429.1:0-10174 GCA_025447955.1 Psilopsiagon aurifrons | reverse complement strand
TCTGGGCACCCTGTGCCAGCGCCTCAGCACCCTCACAGGGAAGAGCTTCTGCCCAAGAGCTCAGCTCAGTCTCCCCTGTTCCAGTTTGAACCCATTGCCCCTCGTCCTATCGCTCCCATCCCCAGTGCAGAGTCCCTCTCCAGCATCCAGTCCCTCTCTTCTCCTCCTGGTCTCCTCCAAGCCCTCCTACGTGAGGTGGATCAGGCACATGGACTCATCTCTGCTCGTCCCACCACAGATGAGCCATGTCTGCACAAGCTGCCCGCTGGGTCCCACGGTGGCTCCTGCAGGGCCTGGATGGGGACAATGGCACAGAACAAGGATCTTGGCATTTCTTAGTCAGGACACCAGTGCCTTCCCCCCCCCCCGAACCCCTGCCTGGAGCACAGCAGTGCCCTTTTGTACAGAGACAACAACAAACTTGTCCACAAATGAAAGCAAAAACTTATTTGCCCAAATCAATGGCAAATTTTACAACATGAATACAAGAAAAACATTGGGTTTGGGTTTTTTTGTCCACCTCCAAGGCACTTTTACTGCAGGACAGTGTTCCTTTATACAGCATTCTTCTGAAAGCCCTGCTCCCCCCCAACAGCTACTCTTACAAACGGTGATAAAAGCTGTATTCAGCAGGGTTTGGCTCAGGAACAGCACTGCCAAAGCCTCGCCACTTCATCACCAGCTTTGATTGCCTGGGGAAAGGAACAGATGCCCTTGCTCGGGGCATCAGGTAGGAGAAGTGTCAGCTCCTGGGGTGTGAGAACCTCACTTTTCATCAGGGGGAAAAGGGGGCAAAAAGACACAATCTGGAGCAAATCCCTGAAGCTCAGTGCAGTGCACTCCAGACCGTCAAGGGTCAGTGGACCAACAGGAGAACCCTCCCATGGATTATCACTTGATCTGGTCCAGCTTCAGAAGCACCACCAAACACAGGGCAGAGCCAGCCCTCACGGACACGTTTTGGAGTGGGGCCATGGGGGTCCTGCGTGGCTGGAAGCAGAGCTCTGGAGCTGGGCTGAGCAGGGACCTTTGCTTGCCTGGAGAGGGGTTGTGTCTGTGATCCAGCCATGTAGCTCTGACCAGAAGGAAGCAGGAGGTCTCACTCTGCCCCCCTCATCCCTACATGGAATCAACCAGGTTGGAAAACCCTTTAAGCTCATCAAATCTGTTTCACAGCATTGCCAAGGCCATCATTAACCCAAAGCACTGAGGGTCTCATCTCCACAGTGTGTGAACACTTGCAGGGATGGTGACTGCAGCACTGCCCTGGGGAGTTCCAATGCCCGAGCACCCTTTGGGGAAGGAATTGCTCCTCAGCTCCATCTAAACCTCCTCTGGTGCAGCTTGAGGCTGTTTCTTCTTGTCTTACTGCTTGTTCCTTGGAAGAGGAATATGCATCCCCCTGTCCTTGCCCCTGCAGTCTCTCCCCTTCCCTTAGCACACCTCTGCAAGAGCCTCTGCACCAGCAGAAAGCTGTCCCAGTTGTCCCTCGGCATCAGCTAAGTCTCTGTGGAAAAGGGGCTGAGCTCTGAAGCGTGTAACACCTACAGGGCGCCTCTACCCACCCAACACTGAGCACAGCTCTTCTGCTGCTTTCCTCCCATGCCAGGAACAAACTGCAGCCAAACTGGATCCAGCAGCCATGGCACAAGGGAAAAGAAGCATCTCAGCAATGAATAGATTTCAGCTGGAATCTCCCAGGAGACGAGATTAAAATGAAGGGGGGAGAAATAAATAAACAGAGGAGAAAAGAATCAAGTTGCTGGTATCAGCCTCGAACACACGGCAGTGGCTCCTGGTCTGGATACCCAGAGATAACCTAACACAGGGTGGTAGGGAAAGGTGCCCCCATACCCCTCTGTGCCCAAGAACTCCTGTTTTCCAGCTTCTCCCTGTAACTACGAAGCTCTGGAGGTCTGTTTTGCTTCAACAAGCCAAGATTGTCACTGAAGTTCTGAGTGCTGGGCTCCGGACAGACATCAGGAGATGGCGATGAGCTGCCACCAGGCAAACCCTTTCCCACCAGCTCAGCTGGGCTCTCGATTTGGGAATTCGCACCACTGCATCTGGGAGGTGTTTCCCAAAATGCAGAGTTCAGCCCCACAGCTGTACGAAGCAGCAGCAGCAAGCACAGCTCTACAGTACTCTATAAATACATCGCTATGTACCACGCTCACCAGGCCCAGCTCTAAGGCTGGTTCACTCATCAGCCACAGAAAATAGAACTATTCTCTGGTTTTCAGCGCACTATTCCCAAGCTGATCCCCAGAACCTATGGAGCCACTGAGCTATAATTAGAGGTTTATTATAAAAGGTGTCTGGGATGCCTGTCAGCACAGAAGGACACTGTACCCTCAACACACGGAGCAGCCACAGGCTTTCATTAAAAAACAGCCACCTTGTTTACTCACCTCGAGTGACTTTTCTCCATCTCTGCTTCTTTGTGAGAGTATTTTCAGCCCCTCGCTTGATTAATGGCATTGGAAGAAAGCAAAGGAGACAAAGCCACCAGTGAGGTGGTTTCACAGATAGAACCTGACCTGAAGCTCATGATGCAATTACCAGCCGAATCTTGCTTTTCCCAAATGGCAATATAACGGGATCGGGCAGAGGATGTGCACATCCAGCGCTTGGTTATTGCAGCATTGTTGACATTAGCTTTTATTTTTAGCAGAACATGAAGTGTGGAGGTGAAAAGAAACAATGCAACGCACCTTTGAGCCCATCTCTGACATGGGGAAATATGCAAAGAGAACACCGTAGTGCCCATCATAAACCCTGACAGTGCTCATGAAAGCCCCAGGGCTGGCCTGACTTATTGTCCTATTTGTAATAACCTCTGAAAACATCACTGTGTGCTGAGTCTTTGGGAGGGGAGGACCTCAGAGCCCCTACGAGGGATGATCCTCCTGGGATCAGCTCCCTCCTGGCTGTCACATCACGGGGTGCTGAAATGGTGGCATATGAGATCACCAGCTTCATGCCAGAGTGAGCATCCCACATTGCAGGCACCTCCGATTGTCCCAATCCTGCCAACACCTCCACTAAATCACTGCTCCATCAAACGCACTGGGATCTCTCACCTTTACAACGCAGTGTGACAGGCTCACAGCAATGCTTGTAGGGCCAAGGTTTGAGCAGCCTATTCCCTGCATTTCTGAAGGCAGTACTTTTAGGCCTCCAAGCACTGAGCTGTATCACAGCTTAGCAAATGCTGCTGGAATTAAGTTTAAACTGGAATGAAAAAGCATCTCTGAAGTGGTTCAACACCCGGCAGCAGCACCAGCTCTGCTCCACTGCTGGAAAATGAGTCCTGAGGGTGAGGTGGCCATGGCCAGGAGATGACCAAGGTCTGCTCTAGGAGGGGAAGAACACCATTAGGAAGGAAATCACCTCTGCTAATGCTGAATGTGAACATGGGTGTGTAATGACACCACTGCCAGGTACAGCTCTGCAGAGGGACCGTCCTGGTGCTGTTGGACAGGACCCCATGGAGGTACCAAGGCAGAGAGAAGATTTCTCTGACCACCCACCTCTGGTCCAAAAAAAAGCAGCAGAGGAAGGCAGGGCAGAAACAGCCCCGGATCCCTGTGGCAAAACTGCCCAGCTCCTGGATGCTCCGAAATCACCCCTTCCCCCATGCTGCTTTCCACCCATCCCATCAAAGCACAGCACAGCAGAGCATTTGGGAGCTGGATGGATGCACAACAAACACAGAAACTGATTTCACTATTAATGGCTTCCAGTGGACTTATTTTTGCATCCTGCAGCAAAGCACCACTGCAAGGGAATGTTTTCTTCTCCCAGCACACTATTTACTGCCACACACCTACAGATAATTACGGATATCTGACTTACCATTTCTATTCCCCCCCCAGAAAAGCGAGTAAAATGGAGCTTCTCAGTTGCAAAATTAGCAATACTTCGTGTGTGCAGTTCAGTTTCAAGAGCATCCCTCCTCTCAGTTTTCTAATCCATGGAGAACAGCTTCCCAGCACACACCATTTCTCACTACATTGAGCTGGAGGGAAATTGAAGAGTTCCTCCCCACCCTGTTCTCTGTTTAATGTGAGCTGTGATTATTGAAATGAATTCGGGAAGCAGGCAGCATTCACCAATCAGCTCAGCAGTTCGGGGTTTCTTCATTTGCTGGTTACATGCTAATTATTGTACTGGTGGGATTATTTCCCATTCACATTTGGAATTTACAATGCAGTCGGGAATGGATTAAATTAGAAGAAAACAGACAAAAAAAAAATAAAGAAATCAATCAATGACATTTTCAATTCAACATCTTTTGCTTCATTTTCTTACGAGTCTCACGCCTACAGGGACCTGACAAACCTGACCCCAGCAGCACAGATACACAAGACAGCACTCCTGATTGCTTAGGGGCAGAGGAGTGATGGCATCTCTGGAGCAGACATTTTGGGAAAGCAGTGCAACCCGTCCATGTTCAGCAGTACCTCTGTTGTTTATCCCATCCTCCACTGCCTCCCACCAACCACCTCACTCCCATTTCCATTCACTGGCATCTGTAATCAAGAAGGAAAACCTCCCCATGTGTGGGAAACAAGCCCTCATTCCCAAGCCCAGCACCTGGGCAATGCCAGAACACCCATGCTGGGACAGGAACTGGGGTTTGCCTGAGCAGGGACCAGAGGTGGTGATGGCAGATGCAGCTCTGATGGACTTGGGTGGCTTCATCCTTGCCCCATAAGAGCGGGAGGGACAGAGCAACACCAGCCTGCAACTCCAAAGCAAGGACCACGCTCTCCAGCTATCAGGTCTACCCACTGAGCACAGGTCCTTGATGGGGACCCTCTTCTGAAGGTCCCCAGCAGAGAGGTTCCTCTGTGGATCTCACACGCTATTGAACACTACCTCATGTCAAAGGGGTGAGCCCATGTGCCAGTACTGCCACAAGCAGGGCTTTGAGCACACAAGGGACACAGTGTTCTTTCACCTTGCAGCGGTTTATTTAGTGGTTACCCTGAATGCAAGGGCTCCTTCTCCCCCACCACTCAGCTCTGATCATCCCCTTGAAAACTACAATTAAAACCAAGCAAACAAAAAATCCAACCAAACCCTCTCCTGGGTGCCAGAGAGGATCAAAGGAGAAGCATGAAAGCTTTAAAGTCCCTTTGAACAGCTCAGTCCTGCTCCCCACCTGCTGCTGGGCACCCACAGCTGTCCCGAGGGCCCCCCAGAAGGTGACAAGAAAAGGAAATGTCCTGTGACACCAAAGGGAGCCGAAACCACCCGGAAAACAGGCGGGTGTCCCCAGAGCAGGGAATACGATTTAAAATCCCACATAAAGGACATGCCTGATGAAGCAGTGGCATGGATGGAGCTTGGGAAGGTTAGCCCCAGGCGGGCAAAGCAGGGACTATTGACAGGTTTTGCACAATTAATCCCCAGCACATAAAGGTCCTCTTCCAAAGCACCTTCATTCCAGAGCTTTTATAAGCCCCCGTGATGGCCAGAGCCAGATTCCCAAATCTCCATTTTGGAAAACACAGCTCAGCACCACGAGTCAGCACTGGGGGAGCAGCACAACACCATGACAAGAATCAGTGATGGAGGGGCAGAAAGCAAAAGGACCACAAACCTGCAGTGGTTGCCACATCACTCTCAGTCTCCATCCTTCCTGCCTGTAAAGCAGCATGGAAATGCCAGACACTGGAGCAGGGAGGTCAAGCTGCTGTTTACACATCTGCTGCACTTCCCAGTGCACACGGGACTGGAGCCCAACAGGCAGGTTATGGTCTTAAGGAGATATCCACACTCATCTGCTTGCTCCCAGCCCAGACCACACATGCCTGTTTCCCCTCAGCTAGTATGGCTGATGGGGTTTCTGCCCACATTTGGGGTGTTAAATGAGCTCTGCCTCTATAAAACAGAGACACTTGTCTTAAATCTCTTCTGACATGGAAATGATTCCTAGCAAAGAAAGAGCGAGCAGGATACATTTCAGAAGAGGATCTTCTGAATCAGAGCCAGAGGCACAACACAGGCTGCAAGAGAAAACCCACTAACACAGGAGGACGAAATGGTCCTCGTGCTGCTGGTGCCTCAAGGCAGGACCTGGAGCCACCAGGAAGGTCCCCAGCCTTTGAAGCCTGCCCTGAGCACAAGCGTGAGTGACCAGCCATGTGGTTGGATCCTTAATGCAGAAACCCAAGACCCCAGTTCATTAAACATGCTACACATCACTAAGCATTCAAGAGAACCTCGTTGCAAACATCCTCTTACACAAAGTACATTCCAAGTACTCCAATGTGCTACAGCTACAACCCTTGCTACTCCTACACAGGAGATCTGGAGACAAAGAGTCTCAGGATCAAAGATCCAAGCCCTGGAGTCTAATTTTGGACCTCTTAAATGAAACTCCCCATTTTTACCATTTTAAGAGCAGACAAGAAGTTTCAATCCCCCTTTGAGGACAAACAATATGCTTAAAAAGAAACAAAGGAGGGAAAAACTAAATGATGACCTGCTCAAGTATTTGTGCAATACTGGCCTGACACCTTAGGGGAATAAACATTTGCCTGACCTATTTCCAAAGGAGAAGTTGTTCTAAGTTCCATGAAACCCTCTTTATTTATCAAAGCAGGAGCAGAGCATGCACAAGCATCCCACACCGAGCAGGGCTCCAGGAGCTGCCAGCTCCCTTCTCACAAGAACAAACCCATCCCCTTTATACCTCTGGGACATAAAAAGTCAGCCCAAAACCACCATCAAGAGAGCTGCTCAGGAGAGGAAGAGTTAAAGGTACAGACACAGAGAGCAGAGAGCCCCTTGCCTTGCTGGAAGCCCCTTTCAGCTGATCTGTCTGCCTCTTGCTAGCTGTTCAAACCTGTCCCACCCAGTTCTTAGCAAGGATGCTCTGCCAGCCAAATGCCAGAGCTCATTCCCCACCCTGCTGCTGGCATGGCCCTCTCAAGCATCACTATTGAAAGACAAAAACCCCCAAAGCTCTTCCCCTTGCCCTGAGCAGTGAGCAGGGGAGTCCCATCACCCAGACTGGATTGCCTGAGCATTACTGGGCAGGAGGGTTTGGGTGGAGCGAGAATGGAAACTTTTGCAACCTTAACACCATGTATTTGATTTGGGTTTATTTTTCCCAAGCAAGTGCTAAAACACATGGTGGGGACTGGCTGGAGCAGGGAGAGCAGGCTCGCCTTCAGTAGGAGGAAAATTATGAAAGCCATCACTGCAACTGGATGGCCAGTTTAGAAGGCTCCTGCTCCAATACAAAAATAAAAAGGAAACAATAGGAATAAGGAGTGGAGAGCACGCAGATAAACAGGGACCTCAGTTAAATGTGCGTGTAGGAAAAGGAGAGGGCACCCTCACACAGTGTCCCTCAGGAAGGGGAAGGAGAAACCACCAAGTCTCTGAAGGTCTGAGAACATCCTGCACACAAGAGATGAGCCATGGCCTGGGGACAACCCAACCTCTCCTGCCCTACTCCTGCGCCATGTGCAATCACCAGCTCCTCCAGCCCCACTGCATCCCACCATGGCTCCTCCAGCTACTGCCCCTCACGCAAACTCCCTCCTTTCTCATTTAAAACACTGTTATTTAGCACATTTGTCAGGAACAAAAAAGAGAGGAAACAAACAAACAAACAAAGAAGGGGGGAAGCACAAGGCGATTTTTTGTTTGCTTTTTAATTGGAACCATCACCCCTCTCCTACTCAACAAAGCAGAAAAGCCATCACAGCGGCAAGAGGGAGAGATGCTGCAGACCTTCAGCACAAACACCATCAAGCAGGATCTTCTCCAAATTAGCCTCCATGACAGGACTACACTCATGCTACTGCAAACACGTGCCCAAGTGACAAACATCATCACCCTGGGCTCCTGTTTGATTAATGCAAAGAGAGGCACTTCAGAGTGACTGAGTGTCTGCATGGGGGAAACCACACTCCGGATGGATGAGCAGCGTGGGGGGATCTGGACCCGGCTCTGGGTTCCTGCTCTCCCAAGCCAATCCCTCCATTTTAGGCCATGCCAGCTCCCTGCAGGAACAAGGGTGGCAATAACATATGTGAAGCATGAGTGAACCAAGGGCCTCTGCACGGGATGAATCTCCTGTACGGTTCATCACTGCTCAAGATGCTGCCCCATGTCTGGAACTAGCAAGTGACGCACAGATATGACAGCCTCACATGGAGCAGCAGCTCCTAGCACCCGGTATCCCAGAGAAGGCTCCCATGGGAGTGAGCCAACGATGCTGCCTCCAGATCCATCCCACAACACAAACAGGGAAAGGCCTGACAACGGATAGACATAGACCCACATCATGGATTGGACCATAATCCCAAATTGTGGATAATTCCAGGAGCTACGAGACAAGCTGCTTTTACACAGTAACACCATAGTAACTAAGGGGGATGGTAAAGTTGCATACATAAGGGCACCACAGTTTTAGAAGGGGGAAGAGGAGGTCTAAATAGAAAGGAAACCTTCCTGTGGAGACAGGAGACACACAGGAGAACAGGAGCCATGCTCCCATTTAAATCTCCCCCCATGGAAACTAGGACAACAAATTCCCACCCAGCTTGCCTTCTTCAGGCTGCCACATCCATCCCTGCATGTCCCCAGTGAAAGCCAGCAGTCTCTATGGGGGTTTTACTGATTGAGGTGTGTCCTGGGGCCTCAAACACACCTTTCTCACCATGACTTTCTCATTACAGCAGGAATTGTGGGGGCCAAGCTCCCTCAGAACCTGGTGCTACACCCCAAACCAGCTACAACACAACTGACCCAAGCTACAGATTCAGTTGCATCTGAAGCAAAACACAACCGACGGCCCCTTCCTTCCCACCCCCAAAGGTGGGTCAGGACTCCAGAACTGTGTGGGTATCCATGTGCTGCGAGTTACTGGGATTAGCCAAGAGGAAACAATGAACAGACTGGAACAGTCTGCTCCCTCTTCTCGGTTACATGTCCCGAGCCGTAAAATACATCAAGGTCATGGCCCCAACCCAGTTAATAGAAGTGATCATTAAATTGCTGTTTTCTTCTAAGGCAAATAAAATGCTTCTCCTGTTTTGGTTTTTTTTTTTTCCCCTCCTCCTCATCTTTTAAAGATAAATCAGTTTAGAATAAGCTGCTCCACATACTGGATTAAACTTCTGGCTCCCTATCCGTGGGTGATCACTGTTCAGGACGCTGTGACTCTGGGTTGGGGACTGCAGCTGGATGGTGGTCAGGGAGAAGAGCAGCGAGAACCTTGGTGCAGGCCAGAGCCGTCTTCCCATGCCAGGAGAAGGGAAAGCCAACAGCGGCCAGGCAGAGCTGCTCCTCAGGGAGCAGAAATGGGAAAACAGCTCAGGAAGGGCTTGCGTGTGGGTTTGTTCCAGGTACACAAGGAGCCCCACCACCCACATCGCCCATCACCTGCTTCTCCCCCCGAAGTTTCCCGTCTAGTAATCAGAACGGAAGAGGTCTCTTGGGAAAACCCCTCCAGTTTTGAGGACACAGACGAAGCACGCCCCGAACGCGGGGATGGAGCTCAGAGCCCTGGGCATGAGCTGAAGTCCTCCCTCCTCGGAGCCGCTGCCCGTCTAAGCCTGGCTGTGCCCCAGGCGCGTCCCCGCTCCCCACACCGCACCCACGTCCCCGTTACCGGCAGGTCCCGGCTCCCCGGCCCCGCGGTGCCCGGCACGGCCCGGGCGGGACTTCACCAGGGCAGCAACGTGCGAGGTGAAGCCTCCGGCCCCGGCCAGGCGAGGGGAACACGGGAGGGAAGCCGGGACAGAGCGCTCCCGGGCTCATTCGCGGATCTGCCGTCGAGCCCCAGCTCCGACACCCGTTCCCTCGGCAGCCCCAGCAGCGGCACTCGGCAACAGCGCGGTCCCCACCGGGTGAGCGAAGGGGACGATGCCGCCTGCGCCCGCCCCGGCGCGTCCCGAGGCCGGGCGCGTTAAACTCGGCAGCAGCACGCACAAACCCACGCCCGCGACCAGCCCGACCGCCTCCGAGCCGGGGCCCCGCAGCACGCGGGGCTGGGAAAGGGAATTTTCTCCCTCTGAAGACCCAGACTAACGGATTGCCCAGCGCAGACGGCGCCGAGGGAGCGGCCGGCGGGTGCCGGCGCTCGGGCACAGCTCGCCCAGCGGACGAGCTCTGCTCATTCTCTTTCAGTATAAAGCGAGGAACA